>BHFT01044882.1:0-11502 GCA_004320025.1 Laticauda laticaudata
ATGCGTAGCGGATGTAGAACGGATGCGTTGGATACATTTTCCGCTCATAAAGTTTTGTGCAGCTCAAAACTTTTTGAGCGGATGGAACCTCAGTAGACGAATGCTGGACGGATTGAGAGGATGAAAAACGAACGCAATGAGTACAGAACGGAAGCATCGCGCTAACGAACGGATGGCAAGTGTTTCTCTCCATTTTACATCCTCTTTCCATCCCTTGGTGCTGTATGACAGGGGCTTAACTCAATGCAATAAATGTTATCTGCAACTCATTCTTCTACATTATTTCCATATTTGCGAAAAAATTTTTTTTACCATTTTTGCCCATGGATTAATGCTTGGTTTCTTTGCTTGGCTTCTTTTCAACTGTTCAAGTTGATAAGAGTTTTCTACCTGGCACCTATTTCAAATAACCAAATGCTCCTTCACACACATTTTGAGAGAAAGGGGTCAGTGGTACTGCTCCATAATAACAAGCACCAAATTTAGAACCAAGCAGAAATGTTGCTTTTCTGCAAGGACAGAAAAGGCAGATTAGGTCACCAGGATGATTAATTAGAACTATTTTAGTTTTTCATCTTTTTTTCCAGCTGATAGGCATTTCTATTATTTGTCCTAAAGAACAAAAAGCAAGACCAAGTCATCAAGAAGAAACCGTATACCTTTGAGAGCTGAGGTTTGGCATTCAATCATAACAATTGTATTAACATTTGAGCACAAGATTCGTGAAAGTAAACTTGATTGGTTGCCAAATAACATGCAAGGTAACTGAGCAAAAAGAAATGCCCATTGTTAGAACGTGTGAATTCATAGCTTGGCTCTATTGCCTGTGCTGAGATATTTTTGTGGAAGAGGATGCTGGAGGAATTCACAATGTAGAGATGCTTATAAACTGATTTTTCTTTTTTTCTTTTTACCAGAGAGGACTGAATTTCATTCAGGAGAGGTTCAGCAGAAATGTAGGGGGGGGGGTATTGCTTTGTAGTTTTAAAAGTAGAAAGTGGCCAACTTTGCAGAGTTTCTCCAAAAATGTAAAGAAAAAAATTGTTTTAAAATGAACAAAGATGAGAGAAAGTGCATGTCCATAACAATGCAATAGACCTGGGTCAGATTCAAAGACAATGAGCACACTAATGGGGAAACACTGAAGAGATTTATTGACAGAAACAGGTTACTGTAACAATCACTTATAGCACAAAGATATCCTTATTTTCCTTTTGTCTCTCAAGGATGATAGTGAACAGATCCCTGAAGCTGACATGTGTGTATCACTTCTTCAGGATTTCAGATCTATACTAAGATCAGGATTTCAGATCTATACTCACTTTTGGAGGGTGGAAGCAAAATGGGGAAACAAGACTTTTAGAGAATCATATTTCTACAAGTCTACAATTTCTTTTTGTATTATGCTTTAATACAAGCATGCCAATTCATAATAGTGTCAATTTATAAGACCATTTCTCTCCCCAGAAAAAGAAGCAAAAAACATTTTAAGTGCACATGAAAACAACAATTACTGCTGCCTTTAGCATCAGCAGCACTGAAACAGCTTCTGTTAATTTTAGCCTTTCTAATTCAGGGTAAGTAGATCAGAGAAGGAAACCCAATTTATGAAAGTTAGTATAGGTAAGTTTTCACTTATGGCCAGTCACTGGGAGAGCAAAATTCCCAGGGATCTACCTGGGAGGTACCTTGACCCAGATTTGAAGTTCCAACAGTTCCCTCCAATGGTAGGATTCAAATAATTTAACAACTGGTTCTTTGCCTTAATGTCCAGCAGGATAGGTATGTGGCTGGACAACTCAACATCATTCACGTCAAGGGACGCCTCACCTCACAATGTCCGCCCCCCCTTCCCCCCTCATGTCTATTACAATTGTATATTAATGTGGTAGCTCATGGACTTGGACCACACTGAGAATGGTGTTGAAACCATATGGGGAACATTAGGATGAGGAAAACTTCAATGACTCTTCAACAAGGATCTACAAATGTTTGGACAGGGCAGGGGAGATTCAGAATTCAGATCCTGAATATGAGCAGACAAGTAATTTAATCATGATTTAAATGAGTAAATTACTTTAATTACCTATATATATTGTGTTCTTGAATAAAATTGAACCTTAAATGCACATTACCACTGATATCAAAAGCCCCATCTTCTTTGGAAAGCAAATAGGAGTGAAGAAATTTTTATTTGTATTTATTTACTTATTTTCAGAATAACAGGGTTGGAAGGAACCTTAGTCATCATCTAGTCCAACCTCTTGCTCAGGCAGGAAACCCTATTCCATTTCAGACAAATGGTTGTCCAATCTCTTTTTAAAAACTTCCAGTGTTGGAGCATTCACAACTTCTGGAGGCAAGCTGTTGCACTGATTAATTGTTCTAACTGCCAGGCAATTTCTCCATAGTTCTTAGTTTCCACCTGTTGCTTCTTGTCCTGCCCTCAGGTGCTTTGGAGAATAGCTTGACTCCCTCTTCTTTGGAGCAGCCCCTGAGATATTGGAAGANAATAGCTTGACTCCCTCTTCTTTGGAGCAGCCCCTGAGATATTGGAAGACTGCTATCATGTCACCCCTAGTCCTTCTTTTCATTAAACTAGACAAAGCCACTTCCAGCAAACATTCTTCATATGTTTTAGCCTTTAGTCTCACCTTTATTTTTTAATAAGTAACTCAATTGTACTTTTATAAATGAACATACCTAATATTCTTTCTTCCTCCTGTTTTTGCCACAACTCTGTGAGATGGGTTGGGCTTAGAGAGAATGACTGGCCCAAATTCACTCAGCTGGCTTGCGTGGCTAAGGAGGGACTAGAACTCACAGTCTCCTGATTTCTAGCCTGGTGTCTTAACCACTAGGCCAATTGTGTCTCATTATGTTGAGTTATATTTTATGAACAAAAAAAGTAATGTTCAGAATGACTGCTGTTGAAAAGAGATTTAACCATTTTAAGATATTCCATGATGGTGGTATAGAATAGAATAGAATAGAATTGAATAGAATAGAATAGAATAGAATAGAATTCTTTATTGGTGGGACACACAAGGAATTTGTCTTGGTGAGCTGCTTGAATTACATGTAAACACTATGTCTATGCCCTTAATCTAATCATTGACATTTATTCCTCTGTTTTATGTACTTATATTATTATTATTACTTAATTTTTGTATATTTTATTTTGTGTCCTATATTTGTATCTTACTCTTTTGTTGTGGAATTAATTTGAATCAGAAATTTTGTTTGTATATATATCCTAATGTTAATCAAGCTGATTTTTAATCTCTATCATAAGGTTTGTGTTGTTATTTTTGGAATGACTGAAATCCGTACTGCTTTATGTTGCTTTATGCTGGAAATAACAAAAAAAATGATGGATTCATAATTCCTTAGTTCAATGTGCATAAAGTATTCAGTTGATTATATCAGTAATAAGTTTTAAAGCTTGCAGTACATATTTACAATTCTGAATAATAACACATTTTGGACCTGGTACATTGGTATCACTTAAAATACCAATTTTATATTTCAGAAAGACAGTAACATTTTTGCATGCTAAGGCAAATACATATAATCAAGCCTTTCATGAAACAGAGTAATTTAGTTTACTGTATAAAAATAATCAACCACAATTGGCTTATAATTAAATAGTTGCTTTCATGGTATAATGTCTACTGATATCTGTGCGTCTTAATTTTTACATGAATTGTAATCAGAATTTGTGACTGATGAGAATAGCAAGTCACTAGGCAAATCATGCCCTGTTTGGATCACTGTTTCAGAGATACTCCATTACTTAAATTACTTAAAAAACAGATTGACCACAGGTGAGCAAAAAACCCCAGTGGGAGTGGGAGATAAGTGACTGCTGCTAGATGGGGAGGAGTGAGAGTGTGCATGGGGGTTGTGGGTCAGGAGTGATATTTGGGGAAATGTGAGAGATGCTGCATGTGTTGGGAAGAGTATGTGGGTGGTGGAATCAGGGATACTGTGTGAGTCAGGGAGAGTATTTGGGGGTGTATGAGAGGTTCTGTGTGGTTGGGAAGGGCACATGGGAATGGCCTGAATCAAGTAGGATATGCGTGAGTCACAGGGCGGGGAGGTGTTTAAGAGGTGCCATGCTGGTCAAGTAAGGCACACAGGTATTGGCTCAGTTTAAAAATGCATGGGGGTTGTGGGGTGTGTGAGTAGTACCATGCTGGCTGGTGATGGTGCATAGGGTGTGGTGGTGTGGGTTGGGAAGTGTGCTTGGAAATAGGTAAGACAGATTAGACAGCTCACATCTGGTGTGTATGTGTGGGGTGGTAGGTAGTCAGTACAGATCAGGAAGGGTGTCCAATCCTTTATTTGCTTGCACCAATGTACAGAATCTTGCCAGACTAAAACTATAACCTTCTAAGGTACTAAGTATATCCTAGGAGATTCGAGCATGTGGCTATTCTGAACCTCTTCCTCCTTCCCTCATCCACCTCTTAATTTGGTTTTCTCTCTGGAATGTACTGCCTCCTCCCTGAGAAACCACAGTGCTACTGAGATTCTCCCAAACTCTTTCTCTAGGTCCCCATCCCATCATGGTTAAGAAGAGTGTAAGGGAGTATGTAAGAGGTACTGTGGAGGTCAGAGACAATATGCAGATGGATGGCGCAAATTAAGGAGTGTTTGTCGGGCTTTGCAAGAGGAGCTGACTGGGTTGGGGAAGGCAAATGGGAAAGTGGCATGGATTGGGGAAGGCTTGTGGGGCTGCAACATAGGTTTGGAGAGCAGTCAGGGTGGCATTGGTTCATGAAGAGTGATTGGGGAGGTTGTTCTCTTCCTTTCCTTTCCTTTCCTTTCCTTTCCTTTCCTTTCCTTTCCTTTCCTTTCCTTTCCTTTCCTTTCCTTTCCTTCCCTTCCTCTTCCCTCCCAGTGTAGCAACCAAGCAGCAGCCAGTAGTACCAAACCAGCAATTGTTCCCCAGATTTCATTCTCATCATCCATATGTAATGATGATTGATATATATCATCATTTTAGCCACTGTCCACTCAAGGCAGAATGAAGGCGTCTTCCACATGTTTCCAACCTATACGGTTCAGAGCTTTCTTTTGCCAATTGGGCCTGCAATACTTGCTGATGTCATCAATCCATCTCGTTTTAGTGTCTTTCATGGACACTTTTTATCAAGTGGGATCCATTCTGTGACTGCCTTGCTTGTCCACCTGCCATCAGTTCTTCTTGCTATTTGATTAGCCCATTTCCATTGCAATTCCTTTACTCTCTTGATGATATCTTATATTTTCATTTGTTCACTAATCCAATGATCCCCAGGCCCTGGCCATGGACCAGTACCGGTCCATGACATGCCAGCAACTGGGCCATGCAAACAAGCAAAATCCCATCTGCAGGCAACATGGAAAACTGTGTCCTCTTTGGTCTGTGGAAAAACCTTTCTTCATGGAACCGGTCCCTGATGCCCAAAAGGTTGGGGGGCCACTGCACTAATCCATGTGCAGGTCTTTCTATCTTGTTTTGTAATGCCAAGCCGGTATCTTTTCATAGCTCTTTGCGCCACTTGAAGCTTTTGTAACTGATTGTTAGGTTGGTGTCCATGTTTCACTGGCATATCTTAGGGCAGGTAGCACATATTGATTGAAAACTTTTCAGAAACAGGGAAATGCTTTTTTTTTTTTTTAAATTATGCCAAATGCCTGGCCAACCATATTTAACATGCCATTCATTTTCCTTTATTGTGCCACCTTTCATTGAGATCCACTAGCCAAGGTATATATAGTGGTCTACTATGTCTGATTTTTCTCCAAATATAAAAATTTTATTTTTTGGGGGGGGGATGGGGTGAATTTATTTAATATGAGCTGGCTCTTTTTCAGGTTTATTTTTCAGCCAAATGGTTCCTCTGTTTTGTGCAGCTCTTGTACGTGTCTTTTAACTCTTCTGGGTCTTATGAGAAAGGAACCACATCATCTGCAAATCTTAAGTGGTTTAAATAGATACCATTGATTTCTATTCCATCTATGCCTAGTCTAGTTTGCAAAATACTTCTTCAAGGCAGGCTGAGAAGAGGATAGGTGGTATTGTATTGCCTTGTCGTACACCTCATTCTGCACACACATACATGCACAGACACACACACACACAATAACTTGCTAAATGCCTGTACAAAATCAATATCTCTTCCATAATAAATTTAATTGGTTTATCACTACAATATATTATGACTGTCCTGATGATTTGTTGTGCAGCTCAGGCACAAGAAAAGTAGTGACTTAAACAAATCACTCAAACAGAATTCAGCTATGACTTCTCCTACCTAGATAAACAGCAAGCCACTAACAGTAAGTTCTGCATGGAATTTTCATGAACTCCGAATCTAGAAAATGTCAATATATTTATATCCTAATTCATAATGCGATCCATTTTGCTTTCTCGTTATCTTAATTATGCAAAGTTTGAGATAAAGTCTTCAAGTCCAGTATGACTTTTGATGACAAAACACTTTATTTATTTTTATTTATTTTATTTATTTTGTCAAGCAATTTAAGATAACAGGTATAAGTATAAACATAATTATGAATACATGAAATGGATACATATAAGAAAAATAAAATAAAAAAAGAAACAATAGGACAGGGATGGTAGCCACATTGGTGCACTTATGCACACCCCCTACAGACCTCTTAGGAAAGGGGTGAGGTCAATAGTAGACAGTCTAAGGTTAAAGTTTTCGGGGTTTGGGGAAGAAGCCACAGAGTCAGAAAGAGTATTCCAGACATTGACCACTCTGTTGCTGAAGTCGTATTTCCTGCAATCAAATTTGGTGCAATTAATCTTGAGTTTGTATCTATTGTTTGCTCTTGTATTGTTATGGTTGAAGTGGAAGTATTCATTGACAGGTAGGACATTGCAATATATAATTTTATATACTATAGTTACCATACTTGCACATGTCCCTCTTGTATTTTCTGAAACAAGAAGGTTACATTTACCATTGGATTTAGGAGAAACAAAATTCTAAATAGAATAGATATATTGACAATATTAATAGTAGAGTTGGGATGGAGTACCTAGAGTTATTCAGGTATTTGTGACCCGAAGAACTGATGAGTTCTGCCAGTTTCCCCATTGACTTTGCTTCCAGGAAGCCAGCAGGGAATATTGAAAATCAGATATCATGTGACTGACTATGGCTTGCTGCAGTGTGTAATTGCAAGCTGGACTCTGAACTCCTGGATGATTACATGATTATGGGGATGCTGCCATGGTCAAAACTTCGAAGACTAGTTGTAAATTCCCAACCTTCAGCACCTGCTTTGAATAGTTGCTGACATGTAGCCATAACCTCTACCCTTGAATCAGTTTCTAAGGTCAGTTGTTAATGCTAGCCATTTCCCAGTATTCTGAACATTTTTTAAAGCAATTTGAGGACCAAGAGTTTTTATATATTAATGTAGCCTATAGCATTTCAGACAAATGGTTATCTAATCTCTTCTTAAAAACTTCCAGGGTTGGAGCATTCACAACTTATGAACGAAAGTTGTTGCACTGATTAATTGTTCTAACTGTCAGGAAATTTCTCCTTAGTTCTAGTTTGCTTCTCTCCTTGATTAGTTTCCACCCATTGCTTCTTGTCCTGCCCTCAGAGGCTTTGAAGAATAGGTTCATTTCGATCTTCTTTGTGGCAACTCCTGAGATATTGGAATACCCCTAGTCCTACTTTTCATCAAACTAGACATACCCAATTTCAGCAACCTCTCTTTATATTCCAGCTCTGTAATCATCCTTGTTTTTCTCTGCACTCTTTCCAGAATATCATCTTTTTTACATTGTGGCAACCAAAACTGGGTCTTAAAGAGAAGACTACTCGTATGTCAGAGATAAGCTGATAGGAAGCCTTATCTGTGCAGAGTTTCTATAGGAAGAGAAGGATTAAAATGTTTTTAACTGTATGTCCTAAATTTTCCTCTTTTAAAGCTGACTGTGCTACTGTAACACTTGTTCCAGGATTCGGATTTGGGTTAGACAATTACGCGCATCCTACACTCTGAATTGTGATTCCATGACTGATGGGAAAAATGGTTAGTAGGGTTGAACAGATTCTTCTTCTATCCTTGTCATAGAAGCAATGAAAAATATAGGTCGATAGGAAGTTATCATTGCATGCAAAACTTTAGCCATGCCTAAAGGTAAAAAAGATAAAGCTTTCTCCTATCCAATTGGGTCCGACTCTAGTGCTCATCTTCATTTCCAAGTTGAGGGAGCCAACATACTTATCCGAAGATGCTTCCATGGTCATGTGTCAATTTTGAATGGAACCTGGCAGCCGCCATTTTTCTGTTCCTCAGTTAGGAGGAGGTTGGAATGCCTTACTAGACACAACAGAGAGCTTNGGGGGGGGAGGGAAGGAGGAGGTTGGAATGCCTTACTAGACACAACAGAGAGCTTTCTCATGAAAACCAAGGTCATATCTATGGGCAGCAGATAAGGTCAGGGAAGGAGTGCCTTGAGTGCCCACCAATTTACCTTATTAGCCAACTGTGTCACTTGGGGATGGGGTTATTTCCTAGTTTTAATTATGCTGAAGCCACAGGAAATAGTTGAGTTGGTTTTCCTTTAAAACTATGCTGATATGATGTACTCAATAAAGATCTTTGAGGATTCTAGTCTCAGAGTTCTGATTTGCTTGGATTCTTTCGTTGAAACCTTGCCAACTACAGGACTTCCTCAGTCCAGGACTTCCTTTTTTTACCAGTAGTAAAAAAAATTGAATTTTTTTACTACTGGTTCTGTGGGCACGGCTTGGTGGGTGTGCAGGGGAAGAATACTGTAAAATCTCCAGTCAGAGCTGGCATTTGCCGGTTCTCCAAACTACTCAAAATTTCTGCTACCGGTTCTCCAGAACTGATCAGAACCTGCTGAATACCACCTCTGGACTTCCTACACCAAAGAGCGTGGAACACTGTAATCTATTATGTACTTGCATTTGCATGCTTTTGAACTGCTAGGTTGGCAGGAGTTGAGGCAAGGATGGGAGCCCACCATGCCTGTTGGTGCAGTTTTGCTGCAGAAATCCACAGAGATTGGGGACTGAGTAAAGGGATGTACCTGCCAGTATCTCCTTCCTAAGACACACGTTTACATGTTTGAATAAGGCCTAGATAGTGTTTTTGTCTAGGTTATAGTATGAATTGGGAACCTCAGCCATGTTCATGGCCTGTGCATCCTTCAGGCATTTTCATGACACTCAAACTTCAAAACCAATGTAGCATCCGCAAATAAAAACAATCTTCTCTTTTTAAAAAGCCATTCTTCTTTTTCCTGTCATTTTTTTTTGTCTTGTGTAAAGATTCAGTTTATCATTCCTAGAAGTTAGGAATAAGATCCTTGCTTGATATTATCTCAGTGGCAAGAAGATCCCATCTGATGAAAACTGAAATCTATCTAAGTCATGGTTTCATAGGAGTTTTCCATTCCAGCTTGGAAGACTGCGACCAAGCTGCAAGTCCCCTCTGGTGGAAAAATAGTGAAAGGTTTTGTTTCGTTCAGCACAATTCAACTTGCTTGCTAGGTTGAAAAATATCTGACAATGAGGCCCTCTGGGAGGTCACATCTTTCAGCTTTGCATCTTAATATTCTAGGGCTGTCAGCCTGGCACCATCTACCAACTCAAGATAAATAATAAAGATGGAGGATATGGGTCAGAGGAATAAGGATCATAATTAACACTTGCTTATGCTTTCAAAACAACAACAGTGCCTTTAAAGTAGTATGTCTAGTCTGAAGAACCCTGATCAAACATCCTGAATTATTAAACACAGTAAGAAATCAATGCTCTCCAAAGTATTTTTATGTACAAAAACAATTTACAGCATGATTTATTCCTCTGCTTTGCAATGTAATAAATAATAAATTATGTCAGCCTTCAAGATCTTCTACTATCGCTTTGCATCTTTCGGCTGTCATAAGAAATGGGGGGGGGGGAGGAGGGAATGAATCTGGGAAGTGTGCTGGAGGTGTTACATTTTCTGTTGTGTAAATGGGGGGGGAGCATACATCAGAGTTAGGTTTCTATTTCTCGCTTAGCTTTCTTTTCTCTACACAACTGCAACCCGTTATCAAAGTATGCCAAGGTCAATGGACAGAGGCCTCATCATCACCTGAAGATGCCCACATGATCATATTCACAACTTCTAATTGGAAGTTTCATCTGAACTATTGGGGGTGGGAACACTTCCATCACTTTGTACATGTGAATTGCGCGCCTAATTTCTCAGATTCAGAATTCTTTGGTTGCTACCACTTCACTTTCAGTAAAAGATATCTTTTCTCTAATTTAAAGAGTCTAAGTATTTCTTTCCTGTATTTTGAATGGAGCTCTGCCTGACAGATTATCTGTTTTATAGTTCGCCCTAACTTGTATCTTGGCTCCTCTGTAAAAGTAAATCAATGTGCCAAAACCATTTTTCCTAGTCAGAGCAGGATTTCAATTTGTAAATCAATGCACAACTTTTCCCAAGAATTTCATGGCTTATATATATCCTTTCCCCTTTTCCCCAAATTGTGGAGCTCATTTCTTTTTATCCAAGCAAGTAAAAGGTTCAGTTTATCACTGCAGAGTATCAACTGCTTTTGAACCTTACTATCCAAATGTTTGATACCTTAGTTCCAAATTAGAGGCAGCTTTCAAAATGTAACTGTTTAAACCCCGAAAATAGACTTAGAATAACTTTATTGTCACTTTTTTTTTTTGAAGATTTTATTTGGGTTGTCACAAAAAAAAAATACAAATGATAATGGGTGAAAATTTAACTGTAAAGGGGATTCTGCAAAGGTACATAAGATAGCATTGTTATGTTACAAATAGAAATAATTTCAGAAAATATGATGATGGATAAAATATTTATTGTAATGTAGTGGGATGTTTGTTAATAAATAAAAATTAAAAGATTGAGAGAATTAAAAAGGGAACATTTTTAATTTATAGTAATGACTTATAAAAATATAATAAAGAAATATGGGAAAAAAAGAATTAACACATGGAAAGTTTACCAGTGTTCCCAAGGAAGTATGATATTCAACTGAAAGAATGTTAAAGATGTTAAGATTTTAATGCATATATGATAGAATTGAATTGGAATGGAATGTGTGTTTTATTTACATATATATTATATATGTAAATAAGCTTAAATACAGAGTTTGAATGGATAAAATTAAAGGATGTAAAGGCGTCATACTCTAATTGGTAACTACAGGGAAAAATTTGCTTAATAAGAAAAGATAATATGAAATTGTAACAGGACAGACAAAAGTATTAATATAATGATTTGAATTGAGGTAAGATAATTAAAACAAAGTTTCGAAAATTAAAAGAAGGGAAAAACTATCTAGAAATAATAAAATGGTAATAAGATATGGAATAGAATATAAAAATGAGCATGAAATTGGAGTTTTGTGTCTGTATGAAGAAGTGATAACCTGGGACCATGCTATTTTCAAAAAAATAGTGTTTT
>BHFT01044885.1:0-37666 GCA_004320025.1 Laticauda laticaudata
AATTCCTTGCTGCAGATGTGGGTTAGGAGTGAGCTCCCCATCCACAGGCGGCACGGTTGTATCGTTTACCTCCTGTGAAGTTCCTTGATAAGGACATTCCCTGTTTATTCATTTTTCTGGACACCAGTGAGCGATCGGAGAATGTTGTGGTGGTACCTTTTATCCCGGACATGGAGGTGTTTCTTTCCGGATCGCTGAAACGGTAGCAGGAACCATTTGCAGCTCTTTAGAATGGAATCGAGGCCAAGGGCACAAATGGAAATACAAGAAATCATTTCCCTCCAACACTTAGACCAGCAATGCCAGGACAACCCTCCTTAAGGCCCTGATCTCCTTGGCCAAAAGACTAATACTGTTTACCTGTTCTGAGATAGGAAAACCTTGCCCTCCACGTATCTATCACTGCCCCAAATGAAACTAGCCTAGTTGAGGGAATCAAGTGGCTTTTATCCCAATTTATGGAAAAGCCATGACCCTGAAGCGGCTCCAGAATAAATTTGGTATCCAATTTTGCTTGATGGTCTGGAAGATACAAAATTAAAATGTCATCAGATAACATTGTAAGCGGACAGATTTAATTCTGAAGCGAGCAGCCAAACGCCGCGAGAACTTGGTTAAAGTCCGAAGGGGCTTGGAGCCAGACCGAATGGCAGACGCGATTATATTCATAGTGCCGATTCACCATACAAATCTAAGATCTATCTGTAGTGGCAGGTCTGTGGTATATGTAGATAAGCTCTTGTGAGTTCTATAGAAGCATGATATCGTTCTCTCTAGATGCTTAAGCAGATGGACTGGAGAGTAGACATCTTAAATTTTCGATAAAACCAATGATTTGTTTAAACATTTGAAGGTCCAGAATTGCCTCAGTCCCCCGAAACTCTTGAAACCACGAACAATAGAGAGTAACAGCCATGACAACCCGCTTTCAGGGGACGTCTCTAATGGCCCGAATATGCAGATGATGATTGAGAGCCTCCTGCATCAACACCCTTCTTAATGGGGTCTGAAGACCTAGGGCTCCTTAATGAAAAAGGTTTCAGGGGGGGGGAAGGATTGAAACTCCAACGCCAGCCAAACCCTAATAGTATTCCTTGACCCCGCATCAAGAGGTGGAAGGCTGTCCCATTGATCGGCAAAACGGTTTTAAACCGCACTCCAATGGGACAACTGCTTTTAAGGCTCATTTGAGCGATGAAAGAATGGCTCCTAGTGCTTCTGGGGTCTTCTATTGATTTTGGCCAACCGCTGACCTCCTATCGGGAAGATTCTTGGCCTATCTTGTCTAAAACTGGCCTGTAAGGCCTGATGTTCTTTGAGATCTGGGAAATAGGGGCCCTAATGTTAGGACCAAAAGAAACCCCTCAGAAGGACTTTGGGGCATATCTGTTTTCAAGACCTACGAAAGAAGAGAGGAAGCACTTTTTTCTTATTTTCTATTTTTCTACAAGAGGGGGGCTCAAGACACTGTCAAATAATTTATCCCCCAATATTGGGACTGATGCCAACTTGCATTTATCGTTTGTATCGCCTTGCGCAAGTCCGGAAGCCACAGCAAATCTCCATGCTGAACGTGTGCTATGGCCCTAGACGAGAAATTGACTGCATTAAACGTGGCGCTGGCGGAGAACTCCGCGGCAGCCATAATTTGTAGCTATGTCCTGGTTGGAAAGCTCTTGACGTTCATGCCGCAATAAAATCCCTCAGGTGGGAAAGCCATCGGAGAGAGGAACGTGTAAAAAAGGACGCAGCTGCTAGCTCCTTAAGGCCCAAAGCGTCAGAAACGTGAGCCCTACGGAGTTGCTAACTCTGCCACTCTTTTCTTTCCGCTCTCAGGGTGTTCCTCGGCCTAGTTAGGGAAGATGGAAGAAGAGGCCATGCCACAATGGGTTCATTCCACCTCGGGCGTTTGAGAGAATTTGCAAACTCTGGACCAAATTAAAAATATTGCTTATTGTACCGGTTGGGCTGGGTGTGATGCTGCTGATGCCCATTGATTTTGTACTAATTCAGCAAACATACGAGGAAGGGGAAAAATAAGTTTTTTTCCGCCTCCATTAGTCCGGTTGCGAGGATATTAGGTCCTGGGATTCGTCCTGAGACCTGTTGGTAGTGGATGAGGGTTCTGATGTACCTAGCTTAGCGGTGTTCTTTGCTTTGAACAGTAAAGATTTTAAAGACGGTGTGGATGAAAAAGGCCAAGAAAAGTAGGTTGGTCTGGAATGAGGCCGCATCCGACAATCTCCCCGACTTCTAGCGGTCCGCCTCTGTCAGCTCCAATGTCCATCCTGATGGATCGACCGCCACCGCATGGAAATCTCCTGGTCCTCAAAGTCCACCTCCTCCTGAAGGCCCTGGGCCGGTATGTTAGGTAATATTGGTTGGAATACCTGCTATATTGATGTTGTGGGTATGCCAAAGGAGCAGGCGACAAGGACCCGCATCCCAAAGTGGTCGATAAACGTCTGGTTCGGAATGGATTGCTGAAACTCCAAGCCGCAATGCACCTTTGAATCGCCATCCCATCCACTGCCTCATCTCAATGGGAAATAGACACAGGTAAAACTCCTCCTGTCTTAGGCCAGCGGCCGGTGAGGGTGAAGGTTGCCTCAGGAATTGGGCCAGCCAGTGCTCCAATGGAGATATGCCTATGGGGGTGTCTAGGAACAGCCTGTCTGGCGCTGGGAAATAAGTCCAAGGGCCCCATCATGGGTTTGGGTTCTGATCAGTCATGGACCTCTTGTCTGCCTCCCGGCTTTTTTTTGCAATGCTAGGTTGCCTTCTATGCGGCATCTTTATCTTGTGCCTTAGAAAGTCTTTTTGGGGGGGCCCCCACAGGGCATTGTCTTTCAACGGACTTAAAACTTGGCCTTGGAGGTGAAAGCGGTCACTTTCCTTTTCGTTATGATGGATTGTCTTCCTCTGAATATCAACTTAATTTTTATTAATAATTTTTTTAATTATTATGAATTATTATTCGATATTGAAATGATATCCCCTGCAGTTAAAAATCAGAATCTCCTCCAGGAAAGGAAGACTATATATTTATGGGGCATAAGAGATTAATGGTGAACAGTTATCTAAGGTCCCTCAGCAGGGAAACCCCCAAGTGCTCCAAGTGATAGATAGGACTGCCAGGATCCCTGGTCCCAGCAAGGGAAACCAGCTATTACAGGCTCTGATAGTGACTCTTTGCCTGTCAGAGAGACAAAACACCACTGCAATATAACTGTCATTGCAATTTCCAATTGAGTAAATGATCCTAAAGGCAAAATACAGAGAACATGCCTGTAAAATCGGTAGTTTTAGTTTCACGTTAAGGCAGAAGAATAGCTAAACCCAGGGAAGGCACAGTGAACTTTACATGTTTTTTGCGTCCCCACGCAAGGAAAACAGCGAGAAAATGGAGCTGAGGCAAATTACCTTTCTCGGTCCCCAGCAAGGGAAACCCAGCGAAAATGAGGTGAGGAATTAGCTTTCTCGGCCCCAGCAAAGGGAAACAACGAAGAAATGGAGGCTGTGGAGATTAGGACACGAAATTGAGGCAGCCATTGAAAAGGGCGGGAAGCGGAATCATCCGGCGTTAAGCCTTGAGCCATCTGAGAGCTGCTGCTGCTGCTTTAATTGAGATTTTAAAACGCTGCTGATAAAAAGAAAAAAATGGCAAGGCCAGGAAAGTCTCGGCTATGACGCTTTTCCGTTCCGATGTAAGCAGACAGGCAGATTAATGGCTGGTTTGCTTGGAAGAAAGCTCAAGCTGCCTGCGGAAGGGCAGGTCCGCTAATATGCGAGGAAAAGTATCGAAGAAGATAAGGCTATTTTCTGAGGCGAGAGCCTCAGCTACCTGCAGGAGCAGGTCTGCGTAATATTAAGGGAAAGCTGTTGGTTTTAAACCTTTAGATAGAGGGTGAAAGCCTAAAGACGAATTAGTGAAGGGTTTTAAAGATCCATCCTGAATTTGAGCAAAGCCATTCCAGTCAGGAGTGCACAACCTCTTACCCGAAAAGGCTGAGCTCAAACTGGGGGACGCTGAGGAGGAGTTCCGTGGAGGAGGAGGAGCGTCCCGGAGTTTTAAGCCCAGCCTTTCCAGAGGAGACTGAAGCACCTCCCATCTCTGGATGCTCTGAACAGCTCATGGGAGAAATCCATATTATGGCTTATCTTCATTTCTCATTATGAACTGATGATAAGAGGGGGGAAAAAAATCACAGAAAAGGAAGTTTCACAGGTCTGTTCAAGTGTCTAAAGAGAATTAATAGTTCTGGGTCTTGTCATATCCATTAGTAATTCTTACCAAATCAATCTTACATAAAGAAGAAATGTAGGAAGTCACTGTACAGGAATTAAATTCCTTATGACACAATAATTTTAGCTAGCAATATTCAAGTTCTGATAGATTCTGCTCAAACCTCTATTCCCACAAAATAAAGTTAGACATATTACAAATGCAAAAACCTCAACTTATGACAGATAATTTAATGATTGTTTGTGGTCACAATAGCCTCAAAACAGGTATTTTTTGGCACTTCTGACATTTGTAAAATGTGACAATGCTTCAGATCATATGATTACATTTCAGGCACTTGGAAATCTGTTTGCATTTACAACTGGTTGCCAAGTGTCCTGGATTATGTGATCGCCACTTATCAACTTCCCCAGAAAGTCAACTGGGGAACCAGCAGAAGGTTGGAAGCCTTTCTCAGTCTTTCAAAAACACCAATATGTGCTCGTGATTTTTCCCCTCTGAGGTGAGAAGAAAGCAATAGTGATCAAATGTCAGTTTTCGAAAAGCAAAAAAGCTGGTGTTCGCCCACTGGTCATTGCCCTCTCTACCAGAGGGGCAGAATCACCTCCATTTAGCTTTTTTCTGCTTGAACTTAGAATTTGCTAGCTCAGGCAGCTTTTCAGAATGCTAGAAATAAGTTTTCTGCGGTAGTGAACCGAAACAACTCCATCCCTCTGAAGGGGAGGGGAAAGAGCTAGCGAGCAATCACCAGCAACTGAAGTGACAGTCTCTCACTAGCGCTTTCCCTTCCACTCTGGAGGGCAGAATTGAAGTGTTTGTTAACAACCAGAAAAGCTCAAAATGGCTTCTGAACTTTCCAGAACACTAGCAATTGTTCTCCCAAGTGCAATATGGAAAGGGCCTAGCCTCTTGAGTATGGTAGAAAGTTGGTACCCTCTCCCCAGCCCACCAAGTCCATGCCCTCTCACTGGTACTCCACTTAACCTGCTTAACAACTGCAGGTGGGACTGCAGTTATTGAATGAAAGTCACATGGTATCTCACTTAACAACAGCTTCCCTCAATAATCCTGATTTGGGGCCCAATTCCAGTTGTAAATTGATTACATATATCTATATTTTTAACTGACTGATGGTATTAAGTGAAATAAAGTATACAAAATAATCTCATTACTTTCACCATTGAGGTTCATAATCACTGAAAAGAACCCACAGATAATTTAAGTCTCCTCTGACACTTTCCCCAGTCTCTGCTACTGTCCTGGAATTATTTTCTCTGAATTAAGCGAAGTATTAGAAAATCACCAAAAGTAGATTGTGCACACTGACAACTCACAACACTGCTTATAATTGACCAAATAATCATTTTTAAACAAATTAACTAGAAACTTTGGAAGACCAATTTTCAAATACCACCATGGCACAAAGCTCCTGAATGACTTTCTATCCTCATTTTACTTATTGAATTGTTGAGAGTCAACTAGGGAGAGGGATTTCCTACATTGCTTCAAGATTCATGAAGGAAAACATGATCCCCAAACAGTGTAGAAATTCAAAATTTTTGAAAAAAATTGTTTTTGTTACCTTTGATCCAGGAATTATGAAGAACCAGAAACTTCATCCACAAACAAAAAATCCCAGAAAAATTTTAAAAATTAATTTAATTTAAAAATTTAAACCCCAGAAAATCTGGCTCTATTTACTAGTCTTGAGATAGACTGCTGAATAGAAGGTAGCTAGACTGATATATTTCTCTATTAGGTCTATGCTATTTTAAGATTTTACAAGATCTATTTTTCTAGCACAGGAAATACATTTGTATGTCTGGTGACATTACAGCTTCCTTGGGA
Organism: Laticauda laticaudata; assembly: GCA_004320025.1. Taxonomy (NCBI): domain Eukaryota; kingdom Metazoa; phylum Chordata; class Lepidosauria; order Squamata; family Elapidae; genus Laticauda; species Laticauda laticaudata. Next base: position 6,095 of record BHFT01044885.1, read on the forward strand.
GAGAAGGGGCTCCATAGCAAAGATACATGTTACTAATCAGAAAAAAAAAATTAACTGTGTCTTATTAACACATTCACTAACAAGTTCAGATCTGCAAGCTGTTATCTACAAATGACCAGCTGTTTGAAGCTTCACAAAATATCACTAAGTTCCGGCCTTTCATATAGGAGAGTTATCCAGCTAATCTAGTTGCTCTTAATTACTTCTGAATGTGTTAGAAATGTTATACAAGGAGAATTGTAACAAATTGCCACAATTATTCCACTAGAATTAATAGCCCCTATTTTGACACATGCAGTAAGGCAAAACTGACAAAAATTTACCTACATGTAAATCAGAATGACCAGTTGGCAGAATTTAAATATTCTCAATTTCATTGGGGATTGATTTAATTCCAAATTCAAGTCAAGCCACTTCTTTTTAGTCAGTCATACTTGCTAAATTAAAGCCCAAAGAAAACACAATATGGTTGATTAAAGACAATTCGTTCCAGTTCTCATTAGCACATGAAGTAACAAGGACCAGCGCACAACTATACTATGTTCATTGTTTCTGGAAGTTAACACTGAGCCTTGAAAACGGGCTTAGAGTTGGAAGTTCTTAAAACCAAGAAAAAGCATTCAGGCAACTTAAGCAGCTGCAGCCTTGCTAGAAAACATCAAGAAAACAAAAGTGGAGAGTTTATGGTTCAGATTAGCTTTGGGTTCACTGAAACAAAATAAGGGATTACACAAAAACTGGCATTGGAAGCAGTTTTTAAAACATTCTTCAAGTGAACTCTATTTTCCCAACAGTTTTTCTGAAAAGTATGAAATAACACTCTTAATGTGTTATGTACATGGGAAGGCATGATTTAGTTGCCAAGCTGATGTCCTTCCTTTTCTATATTTGGCTTATGTTCATCAGTGCTGTGTGACCCATCTGGAAATATTAGAGTTATTTTCTAAGGTAGTATTACTAGATGAACTGTGATAAGAAAATATACATATTCTACCTGTGCCTTCCTCAAGGACTATTATGACTCCCATCAAATTAATACTTTACATTTGAAAATGGCTGAAATATAGTATACTGATTATTATGACACTAAAAACTTTGATACCTTTAGGCTTTTAAAAAAAATACATTTTGTAAATGTGACATAAGACCATCTATCTCTACCTACAACGGAGGTCTTTTTGTAAAGTTTGATAAGAAGAAACTGAGTTGTCTTTGTTTTTGGTTCAATAATCATCCAAGAAAAATCTTAATATGTGTCCATGTTGAAGAAACTGGCAGATTGGTATTCTTTAGACAGCTTTCTTACAATCTTAATAACTTTGTAGCATTAGAGCCGAGTTACAGGTAGTCCTCAACTTGCAACTGGTTCTAAATCTTCCTAACAGAAAGATTCCAAGCTCAGGTCATGCTTGTATTTCCAAGCAGGGATGGAGACCCTGGAGTCTGGGGTGGAGAGGAAATCCCTCTCTCCTCATTCCCACCGAGACAGAGAGAGAAGGACCCCAATGCCAGCCTCAATCGCAGCAGCCAAAATCCAAGCATAGACTGAGCTTAAAATCACTCTCTTACTGCATCCTTGCCCATTCCTTGCTGTTTCTGGCCCCTTTGCTCTTGAAAGGCTGCCTACCAGGAGGGAATCTCAAGTCTATGCAGAGCTGAGATTTCATCCTGGCAGGAAGACATTTCATTCTCCAAGGATTGCCTGCCAGGAGGGAATCTCAGCTGAGAGGGCTCAGCTCACAAAGGGCAGTCCCTTTCTGCTTCGGGACTGTAATTAGATTGCAATCAGCCACATGGGCATCTCATTTAACTAACACTTAGCTCAACGACCAATATTTCAATCCCATTTGTGGTCATAATTGGGATTGAAATCTTGGGAACTACCTCTAAATGGATTCATGGTTGTTTGTTTTTTAATTGCAGCAATAACATCCTCGTAACATTATAACAAGCAGAAGCCACAGATTGTATAAAAGCTAAACAAATCATGCCACCAGCACTACACCATTAATCTCTCATCTGACAACCTAAAGAGCATTAACAACATGTATGTATACACAAATATCAAAGGATATTTGTGTGAAAACACAAGACAAATCATTTGCATGAAAAGTCTCAATCCTGGCAAACCTGATTCCTGTAAATGTAATTTTCATAACAACAATGTTATGTCTTTTAAAAACCCAGTCTAGTATTGTTGATAAGAAATCTACATGCACAGAATGTGTTTATTTATTGAACAGTGATTATGGGTGATTAACAAACTTAAAACTGAACTCATAAATGAAAAGTAGGACAGAACAAAAGCAGCTTCTTGGGTTGGCACAAGATCTGTTAAGCTGTGTATTTCAAGAAGAAATCTATCATAATTTTACTGCAACCTCTTTCAAAGAAGGGTTCTGCCAGAGAAATTTTAAATTACCCAGTTCTGATACCCAGTACATCTGGAATACCAAGAATACCACATCCTATTCCAGAAGTTTTCCCTGTAAATTGCTGGACATCCTTATAATTGCACAGATTAACATGCAGTTTCCTATTTCCAACTTTAGCATTCCAATCTTCAATCACAAGTAGCACACCTTGCTTGTATGTTCAGTCAATTTCAAATTGAACTTAATCACAAAACCCATCAACTTCTTCCTGCATTGATAGTTGAGGCATAAACTTGAATGAACACCACATTAAAAAATGTCCACAAAGTCTATCTGATATTTATTCAATCATTGATTGCATTGTAGCCAAATACTGTTTCTGCTCTGCCCTTCCTAACTATAAAAGTAATATCATGTCTTCCTTTTGATGCTTTTCATAATAAACAATTGGATCTTTTGATTGAAAGGGTCTAATCGGAATCCATCTTAATTCACTAATGCCTAAATGTCAATTGTAGTTTAATTTCATCTTCCACTGTGTTGAGCTTTCCTGTGTACATGCTTATGTCCCATGATCCTACTAATTCTATCCTTACTTCTTTCTTTGCAGGATTTTATTTTCCTATCTGGCAATATGAGCAAATAGCTATTTCAAAGGTGTTAATCTAACCACATCATAATACGATATACTATATCAATCATTTTGTAGGTTCTATGTGATTTTGTTCATAAAAATGTGAGATTGCCTTCTCTTGCTCAGTATGCATTAATTTAATGTCATTAAAGGATCATCTGCCTCTGACATTTTCCTATATTGCTGCTAGCTAGTATATATGTTATTTATTTTACCTGGCATGTCCTTCACACCTTGGGTGACTCTGTAGGAAAATATACCTTTCACAAATACTCCGAAATTCTTCATTCATCCCTCCCAGGAACTGGGATGAGACAACTCACAGCCAACTTGCCACAGGACAATTTGCCACAGACAGTTCAATGAACAAAAAAGTTAAATTAATTTTGATGGAACTGTAGCCAATAATAATAAAGTAATAAAGACATACAAGAGTTATAATAATGTTGACAAAAACATGGCCACCAATAATACAAGTTAACTGAATGAAACTATTAATACAGCATTTAATTGTCCTGTGGCGTATTGACAGTGGTGAGCTGTCCTGTGGCGAGTTGCTCGTGGGCAATTAACCGCAGCAAGTTGTCCTAGACCCCCTCCCCCAAGAACATTGTCCCCCCCCCCCCCCANNNAACATTGTCCCCCCCCCCCCAAACACCACAGCAGAATTTGGGATGGGATGGGAAGTAGATATATAGTTGACTGAAAATTATACCTTTCAAGGCATGGATGGCTATAGAAGGCATAATGTTAATTTCTGGACGTATAACTTTCACTATAAAGCACATTAGGTATCTGAATATATTTGACATTAAAAAGTTCTAATTTTATAAACTATATTTTTTTTTGCTTGAAAGTTACTACTCAGCCTCAAAATATATCTGATTCATCACATTTGTCATATTTTACCTTTGTCCTTTTGTGTTTATTGATTTTATTGTAATTTATTTGATTGTTGTGAGCTGCCTAGAGTCAGAGATTGGGGCAGCATACAAGATTAATAAATTATTATTGTTGTTGTTGTTTGCTATTATTAAATCAGAGTTGCCACTTCAGAGCTTTCCAAACCATCACCTTGTAATGTATCAGGGTAATATATTGTATGGGCTTTATGGCAGTCTGGCCTTTTGCAACTGACGGATAAAAAATTTCTCAATGTGCAGATTTTTTAAGTACCACCCAAGACTTTTTGGTATAGCACCCAGTGTGCTGGGATTTCCAGGGCTGGTTTATGCCATAATCTCTCAACTTCAATTTTCAGATCTTGATACTTTGTGAACTTCTCAGTTCTTTGTCTTCTAGTCTACTATCCTCTTATATAGCCACATCAATTAGCTGCACCTTCTTCTTTTCAACCACAGTTAAATGTGATGATATAAGACTTAATCAGATTATATTCACAAATTCCACAATATTTTAATCTGCTCATTTTTGGTGACTTTTTAACTATATTTTCACCATTTTTCATTACTGGCACATGAACATTTTCAGAGATATTTCAATGATTCATTCTGGCAACTGTATTATGATGTTGTTTATAATCAAGTCTGTGCAATCTTCTTGCACAAGCCAAATAAAAGATCCACTGTTTCTTTGTACATCTATTCTTTGAATCATTTGAGGGTTTTTCAATTTTAGCCTTGATTGCATTACTTCAAATAGCTTCCTTTTGCACAGCCAAGATCAAGCCTTCAGTAAAATCAAATCAATAGATTTAATTTTTTTTTCAAAATAGACTTCTTTAAAACATACTAACCATCCCTTTGCCACTATAAATACACTACACATTATCATTTATGATCCAGTTTGGAAGTATTAAAAGGGTGAAATAAAATTAAAAGAAGGAATGTTCAAAACATGCAAAACAGAACTTAGCCATTTTGAGTATTTCAACCATTTCAAACATGCTGTGATTTTGTTGCTTTTTTTTTAAATATTCCACCTCATGGCACACTAACATAGAATAGTCACTTCTGGCAACTGGATGAGAAGATGTGGAAATGGAATGCTGAAAAGGAAACAGCAGTTAAGTACATAGCCAGACAAAATTTTACTTACAACTGCAAACTTGCCTAGTAACTTCTGCTTTTAAAAATTACATTCTGCAAGAAAAGTTCAGATGGGTGGTACTGTTCATTATTTTACACAACCTATCAGATGTCAGCTGCCCTAAAAAAAAGCCACAGAGTAAGACCAGATTAATACTTGAATGCGAGAATGCCAGGAAATTTCAGGGCTGAAGGCTAGACTGGGAAGTTAAAAAAATACATTTTTTTTATATAATACATAAACCACTTCTGCACTGTTGTCCCCAAAACTATATGGATGTCAAACTCAGCTCAAAGTGATTTAATCTTTAATGCAAAGGGTTAAGCGTACTACAGTATATAATGTATTTAGTGTTATTAATCTGCTAAAGTCCGATACCATGCTGTTTTGGACCAGTTTGATGAATTCTGGTGTGTTTCTGTTCATTTCCTGTATCCCCTCATGCCTTTTATGGGGAGTGAGGGGGAATATCTCTATACAGAGAGGCTGAAGGTACTGAAAACTCTTAACCATGAAAAGAAAACAGAGGAAAATATGATAAGTCTTCTTCAAATACCTAAATAAAGTTTAATATAAGGTCCAAATTGTTCCCTATATTCTTAAGAATTGGATAAAGGCTAATGAATTAAATCTGACTTAATGTTGGGGGAAAATAATAACAGCAGTGTGATGGTAGAACTAATTATCCACAGAAAAAATGAACTACATTGGGCTTGTTCATGCAAAAACTAGACAGTTATCTGTCAAGGATCAGTGATTTGGATTTTTGCCCTGAGAAGGGGTTGAATATGAGAAACTAACAAGTCTCTTCCAACTCTTTGATAATTCTTCTCCTGTATTGACAAGGGCTTGAAAGTTGTGAGACGCTCAACAGTAAAAAAAATAAACTCTTTTAACTTTACCCAACATTGGCATTCCAAGTCTCTCAACTTATGCATAATTATAAATAAAAATGTATGTCCAAATCAGAAATATACTTGTTAAATAATATTTACTCCAGTGTTGGAATGTAATGTTTTAAGGATATTATTAAAAAATTACTACAATAAACTGAACCACAGAATTTTTAATCGGACAAAACTATTTTTTTAGTATTTTTATGCAGAAAAATGTGTAGTGTAGAAAAATCAATTAGAGTTTACATCACTGATTTAAACAGACGATAAGCTGACAGTTCCTTTTGTAAATTTCATGACTTCCAATCATTTGCAGCTGGCACTACTGCATTACCAGGAAACAGAAAAAAAAAAACAATGAAACTTCAGTGACAAAATTAGAAATAAAAGCAGATATAGGATAATATTTGAAAAACGGTGTATACAGGTCAATCTATATATTAGATTATATTATAATCTATATATTATTAAAACTCTCGGGTCTATAACCCTTAAATAATGCATCATAAGTTCAAGCCATCTCAAAGGGCTAATTTGCAGAATGCATATAAAATATAGAATCCATGATTCTCATGAAATTGAAATTTTGCAAATTGTTTAAAACATGAAATAAAAATTATCACAAAACAGTTTATGACAATAATACAAACATGTCAAAAGCTGTTTCCTGTGATCAACTCCTCATATGTGACTATTGTTCAGTTCAAGATGGGCTGTTTTCAAGGCAGACACATTTCTGAATATCTCCCTGAATGTTTAAGAACTTTTCCAGTGAAGGCAGAATTGGAAGCTCTGCCATTGCTGAAGGCATTGAGGAATCTGGAAAGAAAATATCTTTGAAATAATGACAATGGGTCACAGGTTGTCTAATCTTCTTCTAGAGTTATTTTTTTTGCTTTTAGCAAGAACTGTTCATCTTACTGTGTAACAACTGGTTACAGACCATGAGCGAATACCCCTAGAAAGAAAGGGATGACTATCTAGAAAGAAATTGTCATCTTAGCAGTTCAATACACAATAAAGCCTACTTCAACATTAATCAAACAATTGTTTAATTGATGCCTAATTGCAATCCCAACACAAATAAGCAACATTATCAATACTGGAACATTATAATCATATTACAATTATTCCTTGGGAGAGTAGAAAGCTTAAATGTATTTATTACTGGATTTACATCCTGGTTCTAAAAACATTTGATTACGACAAGTCAGGTAAAAATACAATATTAAACAAAAAAAAAATCTGTGCTGTATTTCACCAGCAGCATGAATATCAATTACTGTCTTGACGTTTTGTATTCCACAACTTCTGAGCAACATAAGAAAATTCCCTTTGCTACGATAGACAAGCTTCTGTCAACAAGGAAATCTTCAGAAAGATCTCTTCTATTAATCTAAGTAGCAGAGCTGAGGGATTTGTTTTCTGCCCACACCATTAATATGACTAATAGGCAACTGGCATCCAGTGTAGAACTTTCAATACAAACCCTGTGTTGCTCCTGATCAGCAGCCTCATCATTACTGGGTACCAGCTGCAATTTCTAAATATTTTTCAAGGATAGCCCCCCACAGAGCTCACTGCAGAAGCCAAGAGAGGTTTTAAGCAGGGCATAAATAACTGTCACTAAGTTCAGCTGGTTCAGGAAGGATCACCACTGAAATCCTGCAAAAACTCTAGCCACAGCTGCCACTTTCAAGTCCAATGACAGTGCTCCCAAACTGCAAACTTACTCCCCTTCTGAGAGTAGAATCTCATCAGAACAAATTTCATCTCCATCCAGATTCCAGCTCTTTTTTTGCCAATACCTGTTGTTTTAATTTTAGCTTAAAATTAAATTCAGTCCTCCTGTTCATAATCAAGGTGACACAACAATAAACAACACCAATTCATTCCTCAAAGTTTTAAGATAAGAAGCAATAAACTTTATTTCATCAGGACATTAATGATCCCTCAGCAGTTTTTCACACCTTAAAAAGCATGAGATAAGACAGAATCCTAAAGAACAACTATGTTGAAGAATAGTCTTCAGCTGAAGGCATATAAAAAACTGGAAAAATTGAAACCACCGCAAAATAGTGTCTTCAAGGCACAAATGTCCAAAGCTGCTATGAAGCCCTCAAGTCCTAGTAGAGTCATACATCCCTTATCTAGTTTTCAGTTAGGTGGTATACCAAAGTCATCAAACCTAGATGAAAACCCAACTTATAAAAATGCAGAAAAATCAGTTTTTTCATACACGTACATCTGACACTGATCCTCTTCTTAATTGCTCTGCTCAACAATGGAACAATTACAACTGGCTATGAGACTGGATCATGTGGTGGATTTCTGGGCCATGTGGTTAATTTCTGTTTCATAACAATTTTCCAAAAGCAGTTAGAAATATGTACTGAAGAAGGAAATGTTCACAGGGCCAGGGCAGTCCCAGTCTGATTTTTTCACAGAAATGTCAAAGGTCAAGTAAACAAGTAGCAGCTCATTTATTTGCATGCTCAGTCAGCTAAAAAAAAAACCCACAGGCAATTTTCAAATGGTGCTTCCCAATGGTATGTCCCAATATCAAAGATAACACTGAAGTGAATCACATCAAAGTTATTTGGCAAAGAATGATGAAAAATGCTCTCCGTGATTTCTTTCAGGCCTATCTCTCATCCCAGTATCTTGATGAAGAAAGCATAAACATCACCAGAGGCCTATTTGAGGAAGACACAATGGCAGAAAAGAATGATTTCTTCATTGTATCCATCTCAGAAAAAAATGAAAGGCCCTCATTCTATATTCCAAATAATTTTCATGAAAATATCTAACCCACTGCCTGCCCATCCTCTCGTAAACTAAGTAATGAGTACTGACCTCTGTTAGTTGGAATGGGGCACTCAGGTATAATAGTATCAACCAGTTCAACAACCTCCAAATTTCACATGGATAAAATGGGACAATTTCTAAATAAATTCAGAAGATTATCCAGTTCCATAAGGCACCTAGGTTGGACCATTTTAATAAATCTATCATCAGAGGTGGTATTCAGCAGGTTCTGTCCAGATCTGGAGAACCGATAGCAGAAATTTTGAATTGTTCGGAGAGCAGAAACCAGTAGCAGAAATTTTGAGTAGTTTGGAATACCACCTCTGACTGGCCTCATCCCCATCTATTTTCTGCCTCCCGAGTCCCAGCTGATCGGCGGGTTCTTCTTTTGTTGCCCTGCACAGGAGAACGGAGCTGGAAAGCAGGTTAGGGGGGTGGGGAGGGGATTTTGCAGTAACCTTCCCCCAGGAATAGGATTTTACAGTAACCTTCACCCAGGAATGGGGAGGGAATGGAGATTTTACAGTATCCTTGCCCTGCCATGTCCACCAAGCCACACCCACAGAACCAGTAGTAAAAAAAAATTGAATTCCACCATGGATGTAATTTCTTTGCCTACAAGTTCTGCTGCAATATGGACTGTCCCTTAGACAGAACTAGTAGGCTCTTTTCTTGGGCAAGTCAGTGGTTTCATCCAATATTAAATCCTAAACAATCTGCGCTTTGCTTTTACATTTTTATTAATAATGTACTGTGTTGCAATATTAATTTCAGCTGGGGATGTACTGGAAACGGATGGCAAAATCTTCCTGTGTATTTCCTGAAATAAAATTTAGGATCCAGGCAACAGAGTTTTGTGATGGTTACAACAAGTGATTTTGAAGAGCAGCAGCTGCTCTAGTAGTATAAGTTAATCAGGTCATGGCATTTATTGTGCATTGTTTTTCTCTACTGGCATTGTATGATTTCAAACTTGTAATTTCCCTTGAGGATCCTTCATTATTAATGAATTTTAGAATAGAGTCTTGGAACAGGAATTTGCATTAGCATACATTTTTGAAGTTTATGTGGCTGTTTGCTGTTTACAGTAATAATATTGGTAAAAAGAGCAGGGTTACTGGGGCACATGCTTCAAAATGATCCATTTGAAAGGTGCTATGTTCCATCAGTTCCACTACTGTTAAGCTTCTATGGTTTAGTAAAGCAAATTATTGTTCAACATGATATTGCCTATAATCCCTAACAAAGAAACAATGTTACTATAATAGCTATCATAAATGCCATATCTTCCTTAGAAAAGTAGAGTTCACTTAGATGACTGCAGGTTAGTTTCAAACATCACAAATCATATTGTGATGACAGTTATATTTTGGGACAAAAATAAAGAGACAGATCATCTAAGCAGCACCTAGGGCTGAACTTAGTCAAATTCTGTAAGCTAATATTGATGTAACCTGATAAAAAGAATGGATATACAGTCAGCCTGAGTACAAGAGAATTGCATGACTTTAAACTCATTCGCTAAAACCTTGCTGCAGACATTAAATAACTTTAAGAAAAGTCATGATCAGTCTCATAGCAGATTAAATTTCCTTGCCTCTTAAATTATGACTAAATCTTCTGGACCAGGGGTGGGCCACAATGGCCCCTTTACAACCTGTGGACTTCAGCTCCCAGAATTCCTGTCCCAGCCATGCCCAGGAATTGTCATCTCAGGAATTCTGGGAGTTGAAGTCCACAAGTTGTAAAGGGGCCATAATTGCCCACCTCTGTCCTTCTTTGAACTTTGAGGAAAGCTACCATACAGTATATACATAACACAACACTTTGTGTGTTACAATCTGTAGAAACAGAACACCAGCTCTGCCATATATCAGTTTTAACATTACTAGCTGTGATTAAGCACCAAGTTAATATTCAGCATTTAAAAATTATCTTGTATTGCTCTAAAGTAGATTCCAAATGTTTATTAGCAGGGCTTCTTGCCATATACCAAGAGATTACAAAGGAGAAACACTGAAATTGACCTGACAAAATACAGGCAGTTGTTTAAAATGGAAAAAAGGAAAAATACAATTAAGTTTTAGACGTACTGAATATTACTTTTTAAACAACTGACTACACTTACGTATTGCTTGCAATCCTATAATTAGTTAAGTAACTAGTATGTGACAATAGCATACAGAGAGGAGAGGTTTAACCAATTCTTGTATTTATATAAATTATAAAGAAGATTCATACATGCATTATAGTTAGAAAAAGACAAAAACATAACGGTACTGTACAATTATTTATTTTACATACCCATCTGCACAATCAGATTCTAGGATGTTTGTAGCACATATTATAATAAAATAATATGATAGCATAATAATATTTAAAACATAAATGTTTAAAATGTAATGTTAAAATGTTATGTATCTATATCCCTTCCCTAGTTGTTTATCAAGCAAAAAATGTAGGAATCTAGCCACAAGTGACAAAGCTAGTCAGAGAAAAAACAACGGTTCACAAAGGTCTGTTCTGCGTGGTCCTTGAGGAACAAGGTCTGTTTCTTGAGAATGGTTCTTCAAGATCAAAAGGTACCCAACCTCCCAAATAATACCATGAAATTAACCTGTATCATTTCAAGAGCTTTGACTTTGACTTCAGATTATTAGCAAATAAAAGGATTTTTATTCAAAATATGTTTAGCCAGGCAATCGCTAATTTGTTCTTCCAGTTCAAGCTTTCTAAAAGGATCTGGGATCCATTAAATAGCCTATAGATAGGTAGTCCGCGATTAATGACCACAACTGAACCCAAAGTTTCTGTTGTTAAGCAAGACAGTTGTTATGTGAGTTTTGCCCCATTTTATGACTTTTCTTGCAACAGCTGTTAAGTGAATCACTGCAGCTGTTAAGTTAGTAACATGGCTGTTAAGTGAATCTGGCTTCCTCATTGACTTTGCTTGTCAGAAGGTCTTAAAAGGCAATCACATTCACAAAGCCAGGATGCCACAACTGTCATAAATATGAGCAAGTTACCAAGATTCTGAATTTTGATCATGCCACCATAAGGATGTTGCAATGGTCGTTTGCATGAAATAATGGTCGTAAGTCGCATTTTCAGTGTCAGTATAACTTCAATCCGTCACTAAATGAATGATTGTAAGTCAAGGATTATCTGCATCTGAGTGAGGTTCCACAGAGAGAATACGAATGGACAAGCGATTTTGCTTTTCTGTCCTTATTGCCACAAGAACTCTCAAATCTTGAGCTTGTATCCAAATCCAATCATATTCACTTCTGGTTTTCCACCAATATTACTTCACCTGTTTCATCAACACAGACCTCCTTAGAATACAAGGAGCTGCTTGAAATTAGTAAACTAGAATAGGTCATTTGGGAGCAATCCTATCTAGTACCCTGGATATATTGGAGTTCCAAAGGCAAACCAGAGTTTTAACAGAACTATTTCCAATTTAAAAAGTATGCTTAAAATTTAAAAAAAAACCAAGCACCACTAAGTGGATTCTAGATGCACCAGATGGAGCAGGGCATCTTAATCAGATCTTTGCAGATAGTTGTCAGTGGCTCTACTTAAGCCCATCACTCTGAGAATGTGATTTGTCTATGACAGGGATTCCCAACCTGGGGTGCGAGACGATATTCCAGGGGGTGAGAGAAAAGTCCAGGTAAATAATAGGATATTGGCTATAAGTTGGCATTTTTATTTTCTTTTGCAATGGACTAACCTTGTTTTCATTTTAGAGTTAAGTATCATTATTTAGTGGCCGTCACAACATACATAGCTGAAAAGATTCAATCCTACCATATATTTAATAATTAAATAATTCAATCCTACCATATATTTGCCATATATTTCAGGGGGTGTGCAGAGCAAAAAAAAGGTTGGGAACCACTGATCTATGACAAGGGACTAATGAAATGTCCCCCAGAATTGTCTCTCAGCTGCTGAATCCTATCACAGTAATAGCACTAGACTTATATACTGCTTCAGTGCTTCACAGCCCTTTACAAAAAATTGGGTCCTCATTTTACCGACCTCAGAAGGACGGAAGGTTGAGCCAACCTTGAGCTGGTTGTGATTATGAATTCACTCAGATTCTTAGTGCTAGGTGATCAAAAGCTGATTTGGGAATTTATGTTTGCATGACAAACAAGGTTTGTCATGCAAACATAAATTCCCAAATCAGCTTTTCCCCCCAGGCTCACTGCTCCTCTGACTCTCACATAGTTGACCATGTGTTAGATGGGGTAGGAGACATGATCTGTTGCCAGGGAAAGCCTTGGCTTTAAAAGGTTCTAGATAATCTGCTTCCTCCAAAGAAGAGTTATCAACTTTTCCTAACCATCCTCAGAAAGGAAGACTGGAAACTGACTGAGGCTTCCTAGAATGATTTTCAGGAATGGGCATACTGTCTCTTTGAGACAAGTGGCTTTAACCTTCCTCTAAGAAAGCATTGATAGCCTCCATGATTTAATCAACAGACACCTATCAGGCTTCCCGAAGGAGCAGATAGTGCACGCATTCAATTCCAAGTAGCAATATACATAAGATTAGAACAAAGTTCAGCAATGTCACCAATTAAATGTTACCCCAAACTCCCACAATACTCTTTTGACAGTCCTTGTCAACTCTCACCTCTTATGTTTAAATAAAAGTTCTGTTAGCTATGCTGTCCACTAACAAAATATTTGGATTGTAAGCCATATGATTTTACAAGTAGTCCTCAATTTAAGAACATAAGCCTGGAATTAAGGTCATAAATTGTGACAGTCTTTAAATTTAAGCAAGTCAACATATGACCATGCCTGATTTCATTACCTTTTTGCAATGGCCATTATGCAATGAAGTGGTAACTAAGCAAACCCATGATTGTTAAGTAACTGGTTGTAATTTGAGGACTACTTATATTAATACTGAAATTCCTGATAGCAAGATCTGTACAATAGCATAAAGAATATATAAAGCTTTTCCAACCCTGGAGATTTTTAAGAAAAAAACTCCCCTTTTTGTGCTTTGAATATATATTTAAAATATTCTGATTTTTTAAAAACCAGCATTTAACTACCCATTCAATTATTGTTAAACCAAAATCATATACAAAGTGCAGGATGATCAGGAACAAAGGAATTAAGTTATAAATCATTGAAATTTTTGCAATGAATGACCAGAAAATTACAATAAAAAAGGACAATTTTTTTTACATATATATAATATGTATATATATTTGTTTTTTTAAAAAAACAACTTTAAAAGCACTACAATGACATGGGATAATACCCGAAGGAAGCTGAACAGCACATATGTGTGTGTGTGTGTGTGTGTGTGTGTGTGTATAATATAATATAAGCATTTTGTTGATTATTCATCGATTCATTAGCAGACGAAGAATTGTTCTCCCCCAGCTACAAAACTCTTGTAAATAGAAAAAAAAGGTTATTATTTCTTTAATCAATGGCACACTACAAATCATTAGCTTATATAACTGTACAAACTGATTCGTATTTTATACAGATATACATATAAATGTTAACTTGCTGGTGAGAGAATATGTATATGAGGTGTTCTCTGGCTATTTCAGATTTTTAAAAAGGGGACCAAGTTATTTTCTTTTAGCAGTCAGAAGAGAATGCAGTTTGGCTAAGAGTTTAAAATATTGGTAACCTTTCAGAATGTATTATCATACCACCTTTAACTACTGTCTCATTGACACATTATGACCGAGTCTTCTTCTATATGTTGCAGAATGTATTGATAATAATGTTAATGCATTTACTTCAGATTGCATAAATTCTTCTGGATATTCCAACACTAACATTTAAGCCTATGCACCTCTTACAGCACACTTTATCCTCTACTGTCATGATAGTTAATTATATTTTATTGAATAACGTACAAAATCAGCCTTCAGAAGACAAAGTTCTATTTTTGTCATTGTGAAATTAGTTTTCTGAGTGCTGTAGTTTCCTTATCTAATAAAAATAAACTAATAAATAAATAAACTAAACTAATAAATAAATAAACTAAACTAAAACTAAACTAAACTAATAAATAAACAAACAAATAAATAAATAAATAAACTAATAAAAAATAGTTTCCTTATCACCGCTGTTCTACAGATTAAATTTGCTTATCTCTGTAATGAAAACACTTCATAGAGATATTAACATCAAAAGGACTCTAAGTCATGTGATTACTTGGTGAACAAATGGCAGTGCTAGAGCTTTCTTTGCAGAACTTCCTAGTTCTGAAGAGAAGGGTGGAAAAGCTCCCTAGAAACTAAAGATTAACTGAAGATAGTTCACCTATCACAAAAAATATTCATCAGTGCAAATTTGTACATTTATTAAATACTTACAAATATAAAAGCCGAATGGTAGGAATTAATTAGTTTTGAAATGAGAATGGAGAAGGAGGAGATAAGGGAAGAGTAGAATAGAAAAGATATGATCCTTAATTATGCAAATGAACTACTGTTTGTTTCCTCTACCTGCTTCAGATACAAAAGAGTGTAGGAACTGACAGAAAGCTATACTTCTGAAATGAAAGAAAACCACAAAGGAATTGAAAAGTACAACCAGATGAAGTTACCCAAGAGAGAGGGAGGGAGGGAGGGAGGGAGGGAGGGAGGAAGGAAGGAAGTTTTATCCATAGATTCCAAANTTACCCAAGAGAGAGGGAGGGAGGGAGGGAGGGAGGGAGGGAGGAAGGAAGGAAGTTTTATCCATAGATTCCAAAATTTACATCTCTTACACTCCATCTATTTATAGAAGTAACTACAACTGGGACCAGCAACTCCATCACTAAGCACTGCAATAACTAAGTGGAAAATCATGTAATAGTAACAGCATTGTAACTTTGAACAGTCATTAAAAAAGGCAGTTGGTTAAGTGACAACTATTTGTATCCAGGTTTATTGTATAGACCACGAGTTACTATGCTTTAATTTTTAAAGCACTTAAACAAAATTGTTAATGCAAGATTTACAGTCATAAAAAGTTTACGAAAAAATTCAATTAAATGTTTTGCATTAAATATATAACTAAAAAACCAAATACTATTTAATCTAATAGGTAGCTATAAGAGGATGGAATCGTATGTGCAAATATTCATGTCCTAGAAAAGTAATGTATCTGAAACACACGAGCCCTTCAGGCATTCATCCAATTAAATCACAGTTACTGATTGTGCTGACCTATGTGCTTACATTCACAAGCTATCAGAACCTCAGCTCCCCTTCATCCTTTCCATATCAATGTCTGGAAGTTGGAGCAAAGCCAGAATGGGTTATACGCATTATCATCACACTTTGAGGTCCTGAAGTTAAAAGATCTTGCTGGGACTAGTGACTCAGACACAAGTTTATCTGTTATATAGAGAACCTAAACTGTTTAAAAATAGTTCTTACACTTGGAGACAAATATTTAAAAGGGACCATGGAAGTATCCCTGCAAAATCAAGTCAGCAATACTAAATGTAGGTTTGTTATTGTTAGAGAGAGGGAAAGACAGAATTTGGGGGCAAAGTTCTCATGTTTATCCTACAACACTGAAAGAGTCACAAGTAAACTGATCTGCCGCACTTCAAAGTCTAAAAAGTTTTATTTTACTTTATTTACTTTATTTAGAAAATTTTATTTTCTAAAGTGCAATGCTTATCTTTCAGGAATTGCATTAAATGCCAATGGCTTATATTTTACTGACATTTGGAATGCCATTGGATGCTGCATTACAAGATTGCTAAATCTAGCATCAGAGCAAAGATTGTTTAAAACAATTTTTCTTCCTCAATGTTGAAACATAGCTCTCGTTCTTTATCCATTGTTCTTCCATAAAGAAGAACAGGCTTCTATAGCCTGTTTCCTCCTGTTTTTGGATCTAATGTACTCCATACCATCATGCAAAAAATAAAGACCGTTTAACTCAAAAGCTGGAAGCTCAGCATTCCAAAGCCATTAAGTCAGTCACATCCTAATCAGGGCATTGAGCTGGGGTAGGAGCCCTTGGGAGAAAAATAAAGCAAAAACAAATCTGAAATGGATTGGGGGAGATTTTTTTTTTAAGTCAGGTATCAGCAGATTAGAAAAGCACAGCAGAATATTCCTGAGTGTTTCATGAGGATTGAGACTCACATAGTTGCCCCTTATTGTGTTTAATGAACATGGTTTATTTCTGTAATAAAGCATCTATGCTGATCATCCATGAAGACTGAAATAAAACGTATCTGGTACATCTTGCTACTGAAAACAGTACAACACATTCTTTTTTTTGTAAAGCAATTACAGAGGAGACTGCCTCTGTAAGACAGCATATACAGAAAGCATATACTGCTTAACAGTCATGTGCTCAAGATTGCTCCACAATTCAGATAACTAAGAATTCACTCTGAATAGTTAAGCCAAAGTAACATCCATAAATCTGTATCGTATTAGAAATAGTTCTGGAGATATGAGCAATCAAAAGTAGATCTAAAGCCATATTTTAATTCCAGTTAAGAACTCACAAGACTCTGATTTGATTCTGATTCAAATTTTCCTCAGCCATTCCTCCTTTTAAAATTGTCCTCTGTGTGCTAATTGTTAATGAAGACAGTTATAGCCATAGCAGCATGTGTTCTTTCCTTTAGCTGACACCAAATTGTAAGACTACACATCTTCACCAATGAAATGCCATTTGAAGGCCATGGAACATAAGCAGTATCTTGCTGTTTAGTTCAACAAAGCTTTGTGATTTCTGAATTCAAATATTAACATTTTAATTTTCTTTCTAAGCAACTGTCTGTGGTTTCAAATACGTATCTAAAATCTGTATCAACTGGTCCAGTGGCAAATAACAGTGGAAAAGAAGAAATTAAATTGTGAACTGAATTAGGTCTATTAACATTACAAAGAGGTTTAAAAATATAGTTGCCAAGCATGTTTTTATCTACAACAGAAATACAGCTGCATTTAGCTATTAGAATTCTCAAACCAGTCATAAACTAGGGGAGCAATTACAAAAGGGAAGAATAAGAAAGCAAGCACAGAAATACACAAAGGGATGCAGAGTGTACAAATTGGTTCATAATGCAAAAGTAAATAGAAAGACACAAACATAACGACACAAGGTGTTAAAGTATCAGAATGCAGCAACTACTTGATTTCTTCGCTACATCCAGTATTTATTGCATTTTGATTAGCCATTTAAAAATGTAAGCAAGCATAACTAATCAAAGACTCCGTTCTGAACAGTCAAGTATTATACAGTGAGATTATTTAACCCTCATGTCTATATTTATCATTTTTCAAGAAGGGTGGGACAGGATATAGGATAGGTGAGCTTGTTTTATTCTCACAGGTAGTCTGCGAAGCAAGGTGCTTATTCATTCATTTATTTTTAGTTTAGATTTATAAGGGATAGGTCATGGACCAGCCAAAACTGTCCAAGAATATAATGGCTAAACATATTTTTAAACCTATTTTTGTATGATTCAATTCAGTATGTTATCCCTAATAGTCTACTGAATCCTAGTATGCAACATGACTGCTGTATTCTGTTATGAATATACTGAATTTTTTTTGCATTAGATTATGGTATTCAAATATGCCTAGCAATTCTAGGACAATTATTACTGAGTGCTACAACATCAGTTCCCTGTTTAACGTTATAAAATTGCTTCTAGCTACAGAATATAGTCGGACAAAATTTTGTATTTTTTCCAGTGCTAGGCAGGAGCAATTACAAATACTTGCTAATTCCTGTCCAAATCTCCACAAAGTAATAAATAGCATCTATTTTTTAATGTAACAATTACCTGGAAACTAGCCATACAGCACAGAAGGGAGAGCCCTTCCTGATTTTTTATTCTCTTGTGTAGTTTAAAATAAAAGGGGAAAGCTAAAAGTCTTTAAGCAGTTGGGAAGGTAAGATTGCATTAATTTTCTTCTATCTACCTATCCATCCATCCTGCTAAAACACTTTTGCAAAGAAGCCATTTTTTTTCTTTTAGATTATAAAATTCCATCACAATCTTCTACTGTGGTTAAAATAAACCAACTCAAGATGCTATGACACCCCAATTCATTGAAGAAAATATTAATCTAAGGTTTTCTTATGTTCTCAAGGTGCTCTTCTGTCGCAACACCTTGAGATAAACTGGCTATTGTGACAAGGCTTTTTTCATCTAATGCAGAAACATAGATTGAGAAGTGGCAGATGAAGTCATGGAAAGTGTTACATGTATTACAAAACAGGTTGATGTATTAGGCAAGCAAATACAATACAATGGAATGGGATGGGATAGAATAGAACAGAAGAGTTGGAAGGGACCTTGGAGGTCTTCTAGTCCAACCCCCTGCTTAGGCAGGAAGCCCTATACCACTTCAGACAAATGGTTATCCAATCTCTTCTTAAAAACTTCCAGTGTTGGAGAATTTACAACTTCTGGAGGCAAGTTGTTCCACTGATTAATTGTTCTCACTGTCGGGAAATTTCTCCTTAGTTCTATGTTGCTTCTCTCCTTGATTAGTTTCCACCCATTGCTTCTTGTCCTGCCCTCAGGTGCTTTGGAGAATAGCTTGATTCCCTCTTCTTTGAGATATTGGAACGCTGCTGTCATGTCACCCTTAATCCTGCTTTTCATCAAACCAGACATACCCAATTCCAGCAACCGTTATTAATATGTTTTAGCCTCCAGTCCCCTAATCATCTTTGTTGCTTTCTCTGCACTCTTTCTAGAGTCTCAATATCTTCTTTACATTGTGGTGACCAAAACAGCACGAATATCTGCAGCCATTTATACCTCTACCAAATTGTTTTTATGTGAAGAAAAAACTATGTATCTTTCTATCCAGTAGACATATAAATGAAGAACTACTTGCAAAATAAATTATTTCTGAAGAGTTAAATGGGCAATCTAATTCTGCAGAAACATTTTAACAGTATTTAAAATGCCATTATTGGTATCTCATTTCGCAGTTGTGGATACAAACAGCTTAGTAGCAGTTATCAGATTAATATTTAACGATTACAGTAAGCAACACAGAAATTTCCATTACCAGAATGTCCAAGTACAATTATATATTCTGTAACCAACATTAATTATCTAGCTGGAGCATATTTTACTTTAAAAATAATTATGTGTCATCAGGTTGCTTTACTCTTAGCAGTCACATAGGTAGTTTTTTCTCCATGATAATCTGTCCCTAACTTTCAGGTATTCCAATGGGGTGCTCTTCACCACTGTTAACTCAGTTCATCTACCTTGCTGCTGGCCGATAATGTTCAAAATACAGTATCTTCATGCCTTAAAATTAAATCTGACACACAATTAAACTGAATCAGTCCTCCCAACAATTTTAAGGCCATGGTATAATATATATAGATTAGTATCACATTCAAATTTTAGGCTTATCTATTCCCAGATTATATATTTCAAATTTATATTTAAATTGGAACAGATGTTGATAAAATACATTGAATTTATCATAAATTATTTTATTTACAATTATATAACATGAGAACTACCAGTTAAGATCAATTTCGAATTATCGTTAAGTATCGAAAAATCGTATATGTTATATGACAATTATTTACAACTAATGATCCATGAAAAGCTGTATTTCCACAATATTTTAAAATCCCTGGATTATGCATTGAATATTCTTTCATCTCTTTTCAAGTTCCTTCTTGCACTTGTTTATATATATTTAATGCATTCAATTAAAAAATGAATTATGTCAAAAACATACTGATCCATTACAGTTGAAATATAATTTACAATTTTTAAAGTACCAATTAATAGCATCATTCCACTAAATACATTCAGTATAGCCAACACCCATTATGTGCTAGATTCAACGTTGACTTGGGTAACAGGAATTATCAAAACAAATATAATAATAACAACAATAATAATAATAATAACAGCAGCTATTAACTGATGTGAAAGACTATTTTTGGACTGCCTTATAGACTGCAGGCATGTTTTCCCTGGCATGATACTCCTCTACCAATCAAGTAGATATCAGTGATTACTGTGATGCAAACTTGAAAAATACCTTGATCAACAATCGATTTTTATAATGCAATGTATAATTTCCACATTAGAGATCTCAAATAACTTCAAATCAGATTTTGTCTCTTTCTGATTTTAATATCTCTGCCTTTCATGCATAAATTGCTAATGAGTTGTTTTTTTTAGGGTCAACAACATACAGTATATCATTTCTTAAGTCATCTGTTTCCATTTACTGAAATGAGAAAAACAGCAGAGAACCAAAGAACATCCTCTTTGGATTGAAAAAGAAGACTGGAATTTAACTAGCTAACATGCTTTATATATTTTCTCCAGCAGAGTTTTGCCCTTTGTACAAAATTAGATGCACTCAAATAACCCAATATATTAAAAAAATATAGATATGGAAGAAGAAAATGCATTTGTTTATCAAGTAACTCAGACACAGTTGACCAGAACAAGGGCACTCATTTGTACCCAGGAGTAACATTTTTGGGGTATGGATGAGGTTGCACTACCCCAGAAAGAATGGGATCTGTGTGTAACCTGGGGGGGTCCTTTCTGAACTCATGGGTCCTGCTCAAACAGTAGGCATAACCATGACTAGGTCAACTTCATGTTGTATCCCTGTTATGCCCTTTCTCCACTCAGTTATTTGTGCCCTGGTCGTCATCTCCCATTTGATTATTATGCGTTTTCTAGAATAGTACCTGGAAGGTTCAGCTGTATCCCTGTTATCCCTGTTATGCCCTTTCCTGGATAGGGCGGTTCTCCACTCAGTTATTTGTGCCCTGGTCATCTCCCATTTGATTATTATGCGTTTTCTAGAATAGTACCTGGAAGGTTCAGAATGTGACCATGAGAGTTGTGGGTCTGGCTGGTTCCCTGAAAGTCCACCTTTCATCTTTTAACTAATTTTACCAGCATTCAATTATCCTTGCTTCCTGTTAATTTTTATATACTATTTTAATATTTTAATATTTTGTTGTACACTGCCTTGAATCCCTCTCCAAGGGAAACTAACAATTCAAAACGGGAAATATAAATAAAATAAAAGGAATGAAACCATATTCAGTTTTCCTTCTCTTTTGTCAGTCTTCTTAGAATTATTTCATGTACTTCTTATTGGCTGTTTACTTTTTAATCTCTTGATCTTATTCCTGTGGAATTTCAACAAGTACATTCATACCAGTAAAGCCTTACGTGTTTGGTGATCTCTCAACCTCTCTTTCTTTAAAAATACAGAAGTGGACAATATAAATCATCTCTGCTTGTGAAAATTTGCAAGGGGAAATGAGAGGCATGATTTGATGTCTAAAAAGTCAAGTGGAAGAGCAACTGAGTGTTGCTTTCTGAAATCTAGCTAGAAAAATAACTTGAAACTTGAAAACAAACTGCAAGCTTTAAGGTCAAAAAACATTCCTAATCTATCATCCTACCATTGTACACATAGTTCTTTCGCAATATATTATATATGTCTTATAAAATTTATATCCAAAGTCTCTATCTAGCTTTCCATATATAAAATCATCTATTCACAATTAAAACAATTCTCTTTTAAAGTAAATATTAAAAGTAACATTAAAATTATAACAACCAATGTAAAAACAACAGTAACCCATCACTGTAGCACACACAGAGTAAAACAGCACTATCTTCGTTTCTTATACCCAGTATTTTAAAATTATCTCATTGGTCCCAGAAACTTTTACAATATCTAGATACTTGAAATAGAGGGAATTTTTTTTAAGTATGTAAATGCTTGTTCCCATTTTCTTCCAAAAAGTGTCATCACCAATTTTATTTTTAGAGTTCAATATAGGAGAAGCGGCCAGTCTCATTTGAGCACTCATTAGGCCTACAAACGCTAAAGCCACTTTGATGCAGATGTGGGGCAGAATACGTAGCTACGTATATTAATATATGATCCTGGTGACATTCTTTTAATAAGCTTGCCTGTTCTTTTCCTGGCACAGTAACACAATTAGAGGGTGAAGATGGTTGAAGTAGTTTTTTGATGGCATACAAGTGTGTTGAATCAAAACAAGATATTATATTTATATTCAGCTACATGTTAAATATTAACGAATTGTACTGCACTGTTATAGCATTATTTTAGAGTTACTGTACATGTTCACACAAATATGGATATTCTATATGCTGTACTGCTTAAAGCACATTAAGCTGATACTTTCAACTTTATTTTATTTATACATGTATCTGCTAGTTGTCTTCTCCAAAGATTCTAGGCAGCTCCCAGTAAAAGATTAAAATATGTTGCACATTAAAAATATACCTGCACAATATAAAATGTATTATGTGACCTCTGAATAAGTAATGTATTTTCAATACAATTGCTTCCAATTATATTAACTTCAGCTAATCAATTCAGAGTATAAAATATTACAGCAATCATCACTTAAACTACTTTTATTTTGTCATCATACTGTTTATAAAGAGGAAATGATATGCAAAGTTATCTAGCATTGTAAAAAGGGTTGGCTGTTTGATTCCCCCCCCCAAGTATCTCTTGCACCCTAATAAATGAGGGAATCCAAAAGGATCTTAATTTTGATCCACAACTGAACTAAAGTGTAATAAATAAACAAAAAAAACAATAAATAAACAATAAACAGCAAACGATGGAACATACTGTACATTGCAACATCAATAACTCTTCTACAGATCGGCATGCAATGTCACAATACAGATACAAAAGGTTGGAGTTTGCAACCTGTTATCATGATGCATATATTGTGATTTTGGTATCAACTTGGCTAGCTGGAGTTCCCTGAATGTGTAGCTACGGATCCTTATTTGTATAACCCTTATTTTCAACAATCTAACTGAATAAAGGTGGAAATATACAACATATTCTGTTGAGCTCAAATCCAAATATTTCATAAAACGTTTCTATTAAATTATTTAGTTCCTATAAACTAAGGCACAACCATTCAGCACAAGACAAGCTGTTCTTCCACAATCAAGTAATTTAAAGAAAATGTAAAGTACATAATGAGATCTACCCAGTAAACAGATCCATTGCTCAACCATCAAGAAGAGGCAACAAAATAGGTCCCAAACATTTCCCCTTTCTGCTACAGGAAACCCTGCCCCTTTCAGAAATTCTCTCTTTCCTATCAAAGCTGATGTAATCTATACTGTGTCCTATGTAATCTGTTTCAATGAAAATGACTTCCATATTAATACAAATAACTTTAATTTTCATCCGTTGCATTAGTAGCTGGGAATTATGGAAAAAATAATCCAAAACATTACTTAAAACAGTCATTATCTATTTTAACTTTTCTATTAATTTGTTCTTATTAAAAAGAAACCTGTCTCTATAAAGAGACAGTAAATATTTGCACATCTCATCCTTCCCAGCAAGTGATTATAAGCCAACTTGACAATGAAAAGCAATAATCTTTTCTTCAAGTATAAGAATACTGATTTTCCATGATTATGCTTACAAATAAGAGAATCTTCATCAATCTAATTCTATATCCAAGTAGAACTAGAGAACAGCAAAACTCTCATGTACTGAATATTCAAATATGACTTCAGTGTTAATCTTTTCTATTCAACTGTGTTTTTGTTAATGTGGTATATTAAATAGTCTCCTCATCCAATCTTTCCTTATTACTATTCTAAAGTCCACTGTTTTTTGTCCATCAATTGACTCAACTATATAACTCATACATACCTGCAACCCCAAATATATTTATTCAAATAAACATTTATAAGCTACAGCTATTACTGTATATAGATGGAGCTGTGTAGATAATTTAGTCCATATAAGTTGCAATCAAAACAAAGATCTTATTGAAGTACTGAATTGTTTTCTTTGAAGAGAAAGAACGAAAATGTCTGCAAGCACAAAGAAACATATGCATACTGTATTAAATTCTATTGAATCAATAGGTCTAACAGATATGTAAGTACACATAGAAATTATTGTCCTAGTCAGCCCATGCACTAATTTTCTTTCATGGATAGGTGAGCAGCTGCAATCAGAATCCTGATTTTCCTAAATCTGCTATCAAATGAAAATTCTCCATAGAGAGAAAAGGCTCCTCTCTCTTAAATCCACAGCTAAGTTGTTTACGTTATTTGTACTACCTACAGTGATGGGCTGCTGCCGGTTTGGACTGGCTTTCCCATACTGGTAGTTCTGACCCACCCACCTGACCTGGTGCTATCCCATCCTATATATCTGGCTTGCTTGCCCTGCCCACGCAGCCCAGCTGATTTTCCCACCTTGCCCCCCTCAACTCACCATGGCTGCTGCCCACAGGAAATCCTTGTGTTTTTGCAGCTGTGCATAAGCAGGCATGCATGCACGCTTACATTTTTAGTTCTGCACTATGTGAACCAGTTGTTACAGTATATGCAGCCCACCTCTGGCTCTTTACCTATTAACTCTCTTTCAACAGTGCAGTTTTATTGTGGTTAGACCACACCCCAGTAGGGACAATTAAGTTTCTTTGTTCCTCTATTGCCCAGGAAAACAGAATGGGCATTGATTGGTATAGTTACCTGAGAATGCCCTTTCTATCTACGCTGCAAGAGAGTCCAGGAATGGGTTAAGGTCCTCCTTCTGATGTCATAAAGCTGAGTCTGCCACTATAAAAACGCCAGCCCCTGTCTGGCCCGCCCATCTTTTAGGCGAAGAAACTTGAGACGTAATGTGTCTCTGGAAGACAAAGAAGAAATTAACATACCCCCTTCCCTGACCATCATGACCAGATGTACAGGATGGGGCTGGACTCTCTTGCAGCGTAGATAGAAAGGGCATTCTCAGGTAACTATACCAACACACATTCTCATCGACACTGAGACAAGAGCCCAGGAATGGGACATACCAAAACCTGCATGTTCACGGGAGGACTCACGGCTAGTCAGTCACTCCGACTGTGGAACCACCTGCTGAAGTACCCTCCATCCAAACGACGTCTGGGCTGAAGCAAAGGAATCCAGGCAGTAGTGCTGTATAAACGGCGATGGTGAACTCCAGGTAGCCACCCTGCAGATCTCCTCCAGTGACACTTGAGTAGACTAGGTGGCAGTGTAGCCGCACTCTTCATGGAGTGAGCTGTAATATGTCTAGGAACTGGCATGGACAAAGTTTAGTACGACTTGGCTATACAAGCTCTAATCCACCTACCAATAGTCACTGAAGTCACCTTGTTCCCCAAGATAGAGGGATGAAATGACACAAACATGGCTTTGGATATTTGAAAGGCCACCATCCGCTTGATTTAGATTCAGGGTGCCCGCCTCACATCTAGTGTGTGCTATCTGTGTTCCAGTTCGTGTTCTGGTCTGGGACAGAAGTCTGGAAGCACAACATCTTGAGACTGGTGAAATCAAGAGTTTATCTTGGGGACAAACCTGGGGTCTAACCTAAGAACTACCCTATTCTGATGGAAAAGATACAGGTCTTGTCGTACAGAAAGTGCCGCTAATTTGGATATTCCCCTGGCCGAGGTAATGGCCACTAAAAATACTACTTTGAGGGACAACATATGTAGAGACACAGACCTGAGGAGTTCAAAGGGAGGCCTTATGAGAGCCTGTAAAACCTTCTGTAAATCCGAAGGAAACCTATGAACAACAGGAAGTCAGAGGTTAGATGCTCCCCTTAGAAACCTGCGCACTGAAGGGTGGTGGGATAAGGAATCATACTTGTGCCAGTAAATCACAAAGGAAAGAGCCGTGACTTGGCGGAGAAGCGTATTTGGGGCCAGGCCTTTATCCAAGTCATCCTGAAAAACCCAAGCACTTTTGCCACAGAAGCTGAAGAGGGGTCTATGGCCAAAGCCATGCACCAGGTACAGAAAGTTCTCCAAGTGGTATCATAGATGCGAGTGGGAGACAGTTTCCAGGAAGCTTGGATGGTGTCAATCACCCTTTCCAGAAAGTTGGAAGCCCTCATAGATTGCCGCTCAAACGCCAAGCGGTTAAATTGAACTATTGGGGGTTCGGGTATAATAATGCCCCCTGGTGTAGGGGGTTCCTGGAAGCAGGAATCCTCCACAGTGGGGTCACCGACAGTTTCACCAGGTCTGCAAACCAGGCTCTCCTGGGCCAATGGGGCACCAGGAGAATTAGCTCTGCCTTCTCCTCCAACAATTTCCGAATGACAGCCAGAATGATGGGAAGTGGAGGAAAGGCGTAGAGACCTGGAAGCCAGGGGCTCCAAACCACACTGGTACTCTCTGCTCCCTAGGCCGGAAACCTGGTGAAGAACTGACTCACCTGTGCATTCTGAGGGGAGGCAAAGAGATCTACGGTCGGGAGACCTAATCGGCGAGACAAGTCCAGAAACAGGAGTGAGGGAGGCTTCACTCTGCTTGGCCAACCACTGACCGACTCAACCGTCAGCCTGGACATTGTTGACCCCCAAGATATAGTCCGCTTTGATTGAAAAAAGGTGTCTCTCTGCCCACGTCCCTAGATACTCTACCTCCTTCATCAAGGCCCTGGACCTGGTTCCTCCCCTGCCTGTTGACATGGGCCTTTACGGCCACATTGTCGATCAAGGCCAACAAATGTTGACCTGCCACCCTGTCCCAAAAGTGTTTTAGGGCTAGGAAGATAGCCCTGAGTTCCAGCTAGTTGGTGGGGCATGTCCTTTCTGCTGGAGACCCTGGGCTATTACTCCCTCCAGATTGGCTCCCCAACCATGAAGACTGGCATCTGTGGTGAGACATATCCTGTCTGGCTCATTGAAGGGGACACCATTCTCTAGGGCCTGGGACTGCCACCATGTGAGGGACTGTATGACCTGGGAAGGAACCTGAACCTGCATGGCCGAATGGCTGGTTCCTGCCCTTTGAAAGGGGAGCAAGAACCATTGGAGTTCCCTGGCATGGAGACAAGTCCATGGGACAATCCCAATGCAGGAGATCATCTTTCCCAGGGTTTGGGACAGTAGAGACAAAGGAACAGTGGGCAGCCACCAAATATAAAGGATGCAGCTGCGAAGGCTCTCCCCTCAATCCAGAGAGAGGAAAACCTCGCCGAGTGATGTGTCTATAATCGCCCCAAGGTGGAGCTACCTGGATGTCGGGGAAAGGTAACTTTTCCCGAGGTTAATCGAAAACCCGTGGTCTCATAGACAATGTGATGTGATGTGAAGGTCATGGTGGGCTAAGTGGATCAACTGCGACAGGATGAGAATGTTGTCCAGGTAGCATAGGACCCTCACTGGAATGGTGCAAAGTGAAGCTGCCAAAGCTGCCAAGACCTTTGTGAAAACCCTTGGGGCCGACGAGAGACCAAAGGGTTGAGCCCGGTACTAGAAGTGGGCGTTCTGATAACAAAAACAGAGAAACTGGCAGTGGTGGGGGCAAATAAGGATGTGGAGTAAGCCTCTGTGAGGTCTATAGAGGAGATCACTCGAACGCTCTCAAGGATAGAATGCAAAGTCTGCATCTTAAACTGCCTGTATAGGATAAATTTGTTTAATAATTTCAGATCCAATATGGCTCGCCACCCCCCCAGAGGTCTTTGGAATCACGAAGAGGTGACAGTAGCTCTCATTGATCCTCAGGAACTGGTTGAATAACTTATATGTCGACGAGATGTTGGATCGCTGATTCCATAAGGGCCTGTCTAGAGCTGTCCCTTGATGTGGAGCAGCGGACAAACCATCATGGAGGTGGGGAGAGAAACTCCAGTTGGAGACTGTACCTCACCGTTTCATGAATCCAGGCATAATATATAGATTCCTCCCATCTTGAGGAGAAGAAAGCCAAATGGCCTCCGATGGGGGAAGAGATGCATTCACTTTGAGCGTCTAAACAACCTCCTCCCCCTCGAAAGGGCCATTTACCGGAGCCCTATTGCTGCCTGCCAGAAGTGTCAGGCCATTGTTCCTGACAAGCAGGGAAGGACCTCTGACCTCTAGAGAATCAAGGGCTGGTATCGGATCTGAAGAACAAGGGGCGATAGTAAGGCCTGCAATGATACTCGGATTTCTTCCCCGTTGAGTAGGGGACCTTTCTTTTGTCCTTGGTTTCCGTCAAATAAGGGTCAAGGACATCACCAGTTTCTCGCCTGCACATGGAACCACTGCCAATTTCCATTTTCGGCGAGAGTCGGACTGCCATTTGCACAGCCAAAGCAGCCCTCTGAAGCCATGGCCCTGGAAGCGAATTTGGCTGAGTTCAGGGTGGCGTCTGCTGCAAACTCTGCTACTGCAATAATTTTATTGATGTCCTTATATGTCCTGTATTTGGTGGCCGGAAGCCTCTCCTGAAGCTGGTGAAGCCAGCACAAAGAGGATCTCGTAGAAAACGAGGCTGCCATGGATGCTCTAATCACCCAAGCTGCATCCTGGTGAGTGCATTTGAGGGTTGCTCAGATCACCTGTCCTCTGCCTTGAGCACATCCTCTGGTTCGGTGGGGGTGCCAGAGGAGAATGAAGCCACCACCGGAGCATCTACCGAGGGCATGACCAGGGCATTGGCCAGGGACGGTCCCACATTGTAGAATCATCTGTCATGAGCAGATGGGCGAGTTTCCGTCCCTGGGGAGGTGCACTGTTCCTTTTCTAAATCAAGGAAGAGAAAGGGGAAGGGAGAATCTCTGCCTGCACCACTGGCTTGGAGAATAACGAATCAGAGTGGCCAGAAGTGGTTGCTTGTGGTTCAGGGACCACCTCCTCAGGGCTGAGTTGTACAGTGACTAATGCCTTGTGTAACAAGGGCTTGAATAATGAAGGTCTAAAAACTCCCACAACAGGAGGCTGATCAACTCTGAGGTCCTCCTCCTCAGACATATTGGGATCTATAAGTTCCCCTTCGCTCTCCTCAGAGTGACCAGAATGGCTATGGTCAGAGGATTTCGAATAATTATCCTCCTCTTCCTCCTTCCACTCTGAGTGGGAGGGCTGAGAAGAGAACTGATGTCTGGGCATACCCTTCTGAGAATGGGAGACCCCCTTGTGGAAACCTTTGGTTTAACAAAGATCTTCAGGCCTATTCTCCTCCGAGCGTAGGCCTGCAGCAGTGGGGGTGTAGGTTGCTTCAGGCCTAGGCCTAAACCCTCCCTGAACCCCCTGACCACCTGGGAAGGAAGGGCCAGGTTCCCATGTAGCCTGTCTAAAGGAAAGCCCTGACTTGCTTAAATCTTGGGGAAATTGTTCTTCCTCCACTCTCTCTGAGGACCATGCTAACAGGTGACTGGAAGCAGATTCCCCTCCCTTAGAAGAAACCTCAGGGCTAATATGCACCTCCCCAGAATGAAAGACTTGATGAATCCGGGCTTGAATTTGTGCCAACCTTTTTTCAAACTGCTTTTCAAGAGCAGCATGCCTTCTCTTTTCAGCCTTATGCTCAGATTTTAAAGACTTTCGAGGAGCTAGGGCTTTGGCCTTGATTTTTGCAGCAACTTCTCTGTTGGCAGAAGGGGTTCTTTGTCTTTTTCTCTTCCTCGAAGGGGCTTGTGCCTCTTGGGGCTCTTCCAATTCTTTGGTAGCAGGCTGGGGTACTTTCCTTTCCATATTGCAAACAGCACAGACACCAAGGCTGCTGTGAGCTTCCCCCGTGAGGTGCTGTCTGATGCAATGAGCCAGGCTAGTTATAAACTGTGAGGCCTTAAGGAAGCGTTTTTACCCTCAACAAAATGGCTGCCTGCCTGATTCAAAATGGCCAGCCACCACGTGGAGAGGCTCCGGAATGGTTTCTTTACCTCCTTCACTCAATAGGCTTTTACTAGACCCCAAGTGATCAAATTGCAGCGAAACAGCTGAGAAGCGGTAGAATGAAGCTCCAAGGTCAGCTGTGGAGCAGTTTGGGGGGCAGCGGTGGCAAGCTGCATGATTGATGGATCTGGGTGGAAGGCTTTTAAGAAGGCTCCCTGGGTCCACAGCCCTTCGTGAGGCAGTGCCGAAGCCTCGATGCTGCAGGAGAATGGATCCCTGCTCTCCTGGAGATAGAGCTCTACCGGATCCCCAGGAGCTGGATTTTTCAATCAGAATCTGTCTCCTAATCAATTTTTCAAACTTTCTCTTAGCTCTGTTAAAGCAATCTTTCCGGAGACTAACTCTTCGACAAGAAGCTGGGCCAAAAGATGGGCGGGCCAGCCAGGGGCTGGCGTTTTTATACTGGCAGACTCAGCTTGATGACATCAGCCCATTCCTGGACTCTCGTCGCAGCGTCAGTGAGAACATATTCCTCCTCCTCCTTATATATACACAATTGTGGTCTTTTTTAATTTTCATTTTGGATAAATTTAGTATGTAATTACAATTATTATAAAAAGAAACTAAGCAAAACTATAAGTTTAAGTTTGCAGAACAGTTAAAAGATTTCCTGTTTGCATTTAAGATCGTTGTTCATCACTTCCTGACTTCTTTTTTAAAAAAAGTCAGTTTAGCCACTTTCATATTGAAGAAGCAAAATTTTTATTCTTCATTATCATCGCACATCCTTTAGAGGACTGAGGCTCCAGTGAAACTATAAACTATACTGTGGCCCTTAAACTCTGTAGAATGTTACCAGAAGCATTTACCTCCTATGGAAAACACTAATAAGCACAATTGAACAGAATCCCCTCTGTCTATGAATGCACCATACAATATAGGACTGAACTGTCCATCCTCAGTGCTGAGCAGCATGTTCAATAAAGAACCAAATGAAAGTGGCTCAATAAAAACCAAATGAAATTAACAATAGCACCACAAAATGAAACAGTAGGCTGCAAGGATTACAATCATCCTTGTAGCTTTTTTTTTCTCTGAGAAACAGAAAGCTTGCTGCAAGCTTGGCATAGCTTAATTTGAAAAAAAAAAAAAAAG
>BHFT01044885.1:37678-64804 GCA_004320025.1 Laticauda laticaudata
AAAAAAAAAAAAAAAAGGAAGGGGAGGGAGGGGAAAAAAAAACAAAGACTCGCCCCACTCAGCCTTCCTGCATGAATGATTTCCTGTGCAATCAGTGAAAAAACACCCATGCCTAATAGCTTTTTTCTACATATATTCTTCCATCTTTGTGGCAAGCCTATGAAAATGCCTAATACATATCATTACATATTAATGAATTTGAAACATCTGAATAACTAAAAACTTGGAAAACTGAAGCTCAAATAAAAGCAAAACTGTTTTCCTCTTATATTATACTTATAAAGTTAAGAGAAGGATTAATTGCACATTCCAAGCATCTTGGTTCAAATTAAGTCCAAAACATTTGATAGGGATTCTAACCCACAGGAAAATTGTATGATTTCAATAGAGATAGATTGACACACACAAATACTCAAATGATTTTTCCATTAAAACTTGAAATTAGAGGAGTTAAATTAAGTACATACACTGTATGAACGTGACAGCTCTTCACACATTTTCTCTGAATACAGTGCTCTAAAATTCAGAAGTATTTTTTCAACAACGTTAATACCATCAGAGCAGTTTCACAACGACTTTCCAAAAATATGATTAGGCATCTGTAAAAACTTAAAAGTTAGTGGATGGCACGCTTGGGTATTATGATTACTGCTATTCCATAAACTGCTTACTACTTTGCATCAAAAATAAAGATTAACTGTCAGCAACAGGACAGACAAGTCCTTCCTTTCTTTTTTCTATCATAAAATGTTTATCCTATGGTAATAAAAGTTTAAATCTTCCTTTGGGGTCAAATAGAAAGAGTCTGTAAATGAGAAAAGGTGACTTATGACAAAGCAAAATTATATTCTATATATAAAAAGAATTTAGCTGCAAAATAAGCCAAATCAAATGAACGGGTTTCAACAATGCTTCTGAAAACAAATCTCATGATCTAGCACAACTCTAATGGAAGGCAGTTTCATAATTATGAGCAGCCACTGAAATAGTTCTCCATTTCCTGTATTCACTACAGAAAGTTAACATTTTCATGTTGGCTTACAACATAAAATATAAATACTGGAGGTAGAATGCTGTTGGAATATACAAGATTGTACCTTAGTACAAGCAGTACTCTCATGAATGAATGACTATAAATTGCATCACCAGCTGTCTAGAAATATTCTCACATCTCGAATTACACCTACCCCTCAATGACACTACACTACTTTAATTCTGGGATATTTGCAAGATACAACTTAATTTAAGATTAAATAAGCTTTCCAAATAATTATAATGTATTCTCCCTGACAAAATATGTCCTTTTCAAACAAATATCTACAAACTAAGTTGCTTGCTGAACAATTTTGAAATTAGAGCATCCTGAAGGTGTGTCAGTAAATCCTCAACTCCTATCTGATGGAACGTGGCAACATAATAATTTTTATTATGGTCACAGACCAGCATGTTCTGATCTAGGCTTCCCCAAAAAGCACTAAGTAGATTTTTTGTTCTGACAAAACCCCTTTTATTAAACGAAGGTGAATAAGAATGTAAGTGTAAGTCGGTTTCCGGACCGTTTGTCAGAAAGTTCCCAGATTAATCCTCGTGTCTGCTTATCTAGTCTGGAGGGCTGTTAAGTAAATATTCTGAAACACAGTGCTGACAAGGAAAGGTGACTCTGAGATGCACAGACAGATCTTCACACTGCTGCAACAAATGAACGAATTGTTTCCTGCAAAAGCCCCCTCCCCTTTTGCTCCTCTTTTAATCCTTATGGGAGGGGGCATTCATTGTCCACCTGTAGCCTTACTCCCAGCCGATCCTGAGCTTGCAAATTATTCTTTCCTTTTGGCAGGTCTGCGCATGCGCAGGCTGGGAACCGGTTCCAGATGCTCCCCTGCCTTACTGCTGTCCGAGCCAAAAGCAGCTGATGACTGCCAGCCTGCCCTGGCCCCATTTCTGCCTCTGATGCAGATCCCTGCATCAGACACAAGTCTTCCTCAGCCATCAGGACGGGCCCAGATTCCTCCCCAACCTCCTCGCTATTTAACTCTGCTGCTAGCTCCGCAAGCCGCCAGCGGGCCACAACACAGCATTAGAATGTGGCAACACTACACTGGTTTAAAAGGTGGTCTTTAAATTAGAGATCCTAACTTGCATAGAAGACAATGAACAAGTTTTGACTTCAGTTTGATTGTGACATACTAGCAAAACATACTAAATGTATTCATATTGTTCTAAGCATTTACAAGGAACACTGCATATGGCACAAGTATGACTAAAGTTGATAGGTTAGTTTACATCTTCACTATTTGTTAACTTGTTTAAACAAATATTTCTTTGCTACCTTCCAGAATTCAAGGTGGTTTACAAGGTATGTACTTTTCAAAAATACCACAATACAACACAAAAATATAAAACTAATCGATCTATCTCACTAAAATTTATTCAAAATAGCATTATGACAAAGCATGACTGACTAAAGCCATGATAATGAAATTCAATTTCTGTTGTTCAACTGGTGATGGACACAGTTCATGGAAGATTATGTGGTGAGTAAAAAATATGAAATGATGAAAAGCATGGATTAATGGATGAGAGCCATTTTGGTCTAGTACTTAAGGTACTGTGCTAGAAAGCAGGAGGCCACGAGTTCTAGTTCTGCCTTAGCCATGAAAGCCAGGTGGGTGACCCTGGACCAGTCACTCTTTCTCTGCCCAGCTCACTTCATAGGGTTGCTGCTACGGGGAAAACAGAAGGAGGAAGTTGTGTTGGATATGTTTGCCTCCTTGAGTTATTTATAAAAATAATAGAGTATTTATTGAGATTTTCAATCATCCAAGTCATGGTTGTCCCAAAGGTGATTTTCTGAAAGGCAAAATTGGACTTTCTTGATTTTTTTTCCTTTGAAATATTTCACTTCTTATCCAAGGAGCTTCTTCAGCTCTGTTTAATTAAACTGATGAAGCTTCCTGGATGAGAAGTGAAATGTTTTCAGAAGAAAAAAAACAAGAAAGTTTAGTTGCCTTTTGGAAAAGCATATTTGAGACAATAAAGATGAGATGGAAGGAAGGAAGGAAGGAAGGATCAGAAAAATGTCTGACTGAAATAAGAAAAAGGAGAAGAAACCAATAAACAGCAAAGTGGTGGAGAGAACCGGTTCAGTCTCCGCTGCTCATCGCTGCTACCGAACTGGTCCAAACTGGTAGAATACTACCACTGGCTAAGATGTGTTTCAAGAAAGCATGAACTGATATAATATACATTGCTAGGGGTGCAATTTGAAGTAAGAATCCATAGGGTGGTGCTAAATTTATGCTATATTGCCATTATGGTAATGAGGAAATAGATTAAAAGCTCTGGAAACATGTGCTATATTCTAAATCAATGCAATCCATGAATAAAAAATACATTGTAAGAAAACAAATGATTTGGATGATTTGGAATAAGGCAAAAGAGTACAGAAAAAATTACTGGATGATTGGATTACTGAAGAATGAATAATGATAGTGACTGTTTGTTGCAAATATTGAAGTAAAAGCATTATTCATATGTGAACCTCGCAAAGGAAGGAAACATGATTGATTTGGTTGTTTATGATCAATTAAGGATATAAAGTAATGTAAGAATTTGAACATGGGACAGATTAGGTAGTGTCAAAATAATTCTTAGGGGAAAACTGGACATAGAAGACAAAGGGGAAAAGTAAGAGTAAAAATAGAAAAACTGGAAGTACCATGCCTGTCTAGGACTGAATTGTTACCACTACTGTTACTGGAAGTACAACCTCTATATAAAAAGTTTCTAAAGACAAATTGATCTCCCAAGTAAATAAAGTGAATGAAGGGATATGGGATATAAAACAGAAAATACGGAAGCCATTTGGAACATAATGAAAACAACTGCTCCAGAGCAGGGAAATATGAAAAGGAATGCTTGGTGAAATGAAAACGGTTACGGATGAGAAAAATGCTTATAAGGTAAGGCTTGCTACATAAATTGAGGATATGAAGAAGGTGCTATGTAACATTTAAAAAGAGAAAAAAGAACAAAGAATATAAATAGCAAGGGATAGTAGTACACATTTAAAAAGAGGCAGAGAAAATGCAATGCAATTTTTGACAAAAAAATGATTTAGAAAATGTACAGGGAGGATCCAACAAAGTGAATGAAATTAAAGTGAATTTGTTTGGGATGAAACTAGAATGAGGTGAAATTAGAATCGTGTTGCAGTGATTTATACAGGAGTGATAAAAGATATGTTGAATTGGAATGAGTGCTATAAATGGTAGTTTCCATTAAAAAAATATTAAAAATTATGTTTGTGAAGTGTGCCTCTTCAAGGCCATTCCTTTCTCCTTCCTTCTTTCTCACTACTCCAACATCATCCTCAGCCTCTTTCCTCTAGGAAAAGCAGTGGGCAATGGTAGTTTCCAAGTGTCTTCAAAACACAGATTCAATAAGGAAGATGTGCACATTGGCATTACTTGATTGCAATTAGCACAGGTGATCTTAACTAGTTCGGGTAATGAAATGTCCGCAAGAAAACAACCAAGCTCAGAAAGCACCAAGCACCCCACATTACTTGATTATTTTGTTTCTTAAAAATCCCGCTAGGGTCTTTCATTCTCTTTTGATTGCCTAACTATACATTTTCACCCAAATGCCAAAATAATTACTAAATTAGCTGTTGTAAATAAAGGAGTACCTGCAATGAAAGTAGCACTGGGGTTTACTCCCAGGTATATAGTACTTCCTTTGATATTTTTTTTTAAGATACAAAACCAGAAGAGTCTTTACATATATTTCAAACTTAGGAGATGTTACTAAACAAAAATGCTATCATGTAATAACAAGAGTTATACCAAGTACTTTAGCTTATAGCAATACCCATATCTGCAGGCATTGCCAACAGTACTATTTAATTGCACTGTTCTGATAAGGTCACTATGGTTACCAGGCTGCCATCTGTAGCCTTCTCTAGCTTTATTTCAGCTGAGCTGAAACACCAAACAAGCAAGCAAGAGGCCAACAGTCATCCACACAAGGAGTTGCAATTACTACAGATAAGTAAAACTACAAGTTGAGGATAATGCCAATCTATGCATCTTCTTAGTTTTTAAGACAAGCACTCTGACTGGATTTACACACTGTACTTAGTGATAATGCAATCTGTATGGTTTATCATGATGCACAAAACAGCCAATTGTGCCAATTCAATTTATTAAATAAGACACTAGCTTAGCACGATATGAAAAACAAACAAACCCTGTATGTGCTTCTCATGTCCATGTTGAAAAAAATCAAATCAACTCTCACATCTCTAGAAGCATTACGTAGGTAAATTACATCGATGTACTACAGACAGGGTTGCTAACATTTGGATCTGAACACTTTGATGGACTAATAACTTTTTCTGGCTAATTACTGATCTGGTACAATCGACTATAATATGGTTGTCCCTAGCTTAAAGCCATGCCCTAAACATTTAGGAAGAAAGTTCTGCTGCCCACTAGTACCAGTTTTATATTCTGACAGAAATTTATGCAGTCTGGTTTATGTATGCATAGTTGTAGGGGGGTGTGTGTGTGTGTATGTGTGTGTGTATCCCTTCAAAAGTTAAAAGTTATTACAAAAGAATGGGAATTCAACATATGTTATTCTCCTCAGCATCAGGTATGCTCAGAGAGAAATAGTGCATGCAAATTGAATCAATGAACCAAGCAACAGAAGAAATGAAGAAACAGAAGCTTCGAGTCTATAACCAAGGCTTCACAGAAACCAGACCTGATTACAACTCCAGAGATTAGATCAGAAAATTCAGAATCCCTACAATATTTCTACTCAGCTAAATTAGATTAGAATTTTAAAAAACAAATATATTTGAATAAATATGAATGAAAGGATGTAAAGTAAAAGTATCCTGCTGAAAAACAGGTGGCGAAAGCAATCACCAAACTGAAAATAAAGGCAACAGGTGAAAGAAAGTAAGACATGGTAACCTAAAAAGCTTCGGGAAGAGAAAGTTTAAAACAACAGTTTTTAATCTAGCAAGCTCAACTTTGCTGCTGCACAATTAAAGTAGAGGTAGGCAATGTGTGAGTATCCAGATAATGAACAACAACTGACAAATACAAGCCATCAAGAGTATTTCTGGAACTGTATGCTTAGCCATCCATATATTGCACCATTTATCTCCTGGTTTTTCCAAGAAGTAACACAAAGTCAGGTCCTTGTGGTGATAAATTCTTCTTTGAGTCGGAGACCAGTCCTCCAGGTTTGAAGGAGGTAGTAGTTTGCCATCTCAAGAAGCCATTGCTGACTTCCGGTTTGGGCTTCTTCAGCGATGGACCGAAATTCGTGATCGTGCAGGATTTTGATCCATGCTTGCCGCTGGAATGCCCCGATCCCTTGGATTCGGGGCTGAAGCCGACTGCTCGCCAAGTAGAGGGGAGCCACATCTCCTAATTGGCTGGTCTAAACTCCCTTTCCCAAAGGCGGTTGCAGCCGTGGTCAGAAATGGCCACCTCAAAGAACAACCCGACTGGATAAGAATGTGCAGGAGGAAGACAAAGAGGAAAGCAGGACAGACCTGGTTAACACAGAGAACATCTAAGCAAGGTACCCTGAATCTAAAAGTATTGAGAGGAATACTTCTGAAAGAAGATTTCTAAGCGGCGAAGGAGACAGAAAAGGAGGTTAAAAATCCCTTTTCCTACTTTTACACTGACAATTTCAAATGGTATGGAATGTTAAAAGGAAGATTTAAATAAGAAATTGATCAATATTTGAATGAAAAAAACTTGCCCGAAATTATTGATAAAGAGAAACAAAATCTGAATAATAAAATATCTATAGAAGAAATTAGGAAGGCAATTGGAACACAAAAAGCAAATAAGACCCCTGGCCCAGTTGGAATTCCTTCGGAATTCTATAAGGAATTCCAAGAAACAATAGAGGAGATATTGGTGGACTTGTACAATGAAGCCCTGGAGAATGCTAACATTCCTAAATCATGGTTAGAAGCATATATTACCCTTATTTACAAAGAACAATCAGACCTACAAAAAATTCAAAACTATAGACCAATATCACTTTTAAATGTAGATTACAAAATAATAGCTACAATATTGGTGGAAAGATTAAAGAGAGTATTAAATAGAATTATCCACATGATCAGAATGGCTTCCTCCACCATAGGCAAATAAAAACAAATACAAGAATTATTATGAAGTATACTCAACCATATTATGAAGTATACTCAACCAAGACAATGGCATTGATAGTTTTAGATGCCCAGAAGGCTTTTGACAACCTGAATTGGAACTTCCTTATTAAACAACTGATAGGCATGAAATTTGGTGAATATTTTATAGGATTTATTAAGACAACTTATAACATGCAAACTGCAAAAATATTAATAAATGGGGAAAATATAGATACCATAAAGATAAATAAGGGAGTAAGACAAGGCTGTCTCCGAGATCCCCTACTTGGCAGAAGAAACTCTCTTAGCACAAATTAGGCAAAATCAAGAGGTTAGAGGCCTAAAAATTAAAAAAGAGGAATATAAACTCCAGGCATTCATGATGATATGGCATATATATTAGAAGAACCCATAGAAACAAGCCCCATACTATTAAGAGAAATAGAAGAATATGGTAAGATGGCAGGGTTAAAAATTAAGAAAACAAAACAAAACAAAAGTGTAAACAAAAAACTGTACAAAGGAGCAGAAGGAAGAACTAGCAAATAAATTAGGCATGCAAGTGGTAAATAAAGTAAAATATTTCATGATCTGGTTGACTGCTAGATGTTCGTCGATTAAAAAAGATAACTATGATGGGACGTATTTCGACAGTAAAAATGAATATTTTGCCAAAACTGTTGTTCCTGTTTCAGATAGGGCCAATCAAGTTGGAAAAGAACTTTTTTGCAGAATTAAACAAATGTATATCTAAATTTATATGGCAGAGGAAAAAATCCAGAGTGAAATATAAATTATTACTGGATGCCATGAAAAAAGGAGGATTTGGCCTTCCAGATTTTGAATTATAGTATGATGCTGCTATAGTAAACTGGCTTGAGGATTGGGTTAAATTAGAAAATAGAAGGTTATTAGTATTAGAAGGTTTTGATCTCCAACTTGACTGGCACGCCTTCATGCCGGATTGAAAATCTAAACAACATTCATATTTCCAAAGGCACCATGTAAGAATTGTGTTGTTCAATATCTGGGGAAAGATTAAAAAAAAAAAACACTGCCGCAAAGGTCCACTGGGCTATGCTACATTGGAAGCAGTCACATGATCTTAAATCTACTGAATTATGAAAATATTAGTCAAGGTATAAAGATTTACTATATAGATACTAGAGGCTTTAAAAATAGGAAACAAATACAAAATTCAGGACAGGAGAAAGCATGGTGGCGCTTCTGCACAAATACAACCCTATTATCAAACAGAGAGAGAACAATTTGGCTTTAATATGAGCCACTAAGAATTAATAATATGGCTAGAAGAAGAAAAAAAACAATTAGTACAACAATATAATATTTTTGATTACAAATTCAAGAAGAAATAGTCATCAGAATCTATGATAATTTTGGGGCTAAAAACGTGAGTCATAGTATTGAATTAGATAAGTGGGAACACATCTGGCAAATACATTCACAAATTAAACCATGTCAGTCTCGTATAAAGAATAACTTATACAAAATGGTTTATTCTGGCACCTACCTCCTGCGAGACGAGCTAAGATATTCCCCACCTACCTCCCAACTGTTGGAATATGTACTACGCACAAGGAACATATTTTCCACAGGTGTGGAACTTGCCCCCATGTGCCTCAGAAGTTTTGAGGAATATTTAGAAATTTGGATTTTTAAATTAACACAACAAAATTAAAACGCTGGAGAAATAAGTATAATATTTAATTTTGCACATTATAACTGCGGCCAGAATAACGCTACGCAGCAAAAACTGGAAACTGTCTTTCATTCCTTTCAGAAGGATTATGGTAATTAAATAAAAATAATGAATGTGCTGAGGATGGATAACCTGACCAAATTGTTAAAAAAACAAGATAGTGACTATTATGAAATATGGAAAACATTTGGTATGATTGTTAAAAGACAGGTAAATATTTGATTATTTGGATAAGTTTATGGAATGACAGAAGACGTGCATTAATTATACAACTATATAGAGAAATTAAAACATTAAAAGAAGCGAAGAGTTCTCTGTAACAAGGCAGATCACATCAATAATAAGAAAAAAAATTAACGCATTGCTCAATATCACGCTGTAAAATGTGTGTAATGTGTGTGTGTGTGTATACAGTTTGTATTCAACTTTGTCGGGTTATTTCTACATCACTTGAAACACAGCAAACTCCAAACAAGACTATAAACACAGAACCAAGACTCCACAATCAGGATGAAGAAATAAAAACCTTCTGGGCACAGCATATTGCTAGCCCAAAATTTAAAACAGAAACGGTCTGGAAAGCTTGACTCACAGATGAACACATAACAGAAGCCTCATGATGGCAGATGAAGTTCTTGCTGAATACGTTGCTACAATACTTTAAAACACTACATGACGTGGGATATGATAACCCAAGGAAGCTTGAAACAGCCACACTGTAAGTACCCGCGAAAACTTAAAAACATATATAGTCATATAATATATATATGGATCTTTTGGTTATTCGGGTTTCTCCGGGTGTAAATTGGAAGTATCTAGGCGATGTTTTGATGAAGT
Organism: Laticauda laticaudata; assembly: GCA_004320025.1. Classification (NCBI taxonomy): domain Eukaryota; kingdom Metazoa; phylum Chordata; class Lepidosauria; order Squamata; family Elapidae; genus Laticauda; species Laticauda laticaudata. Next base: position 47,425 of record BHFT01044885.1, read on the forward strand.
CTCAATTCATTCGTCTTCAGGCTTGTTTTCTTCTGGCTCTGTTCTTCTAAAGTAATGTGAGACTTGCAGCCTGCTTCTTCTTTTAGTGCTAGTGGGGGGTGGTGAACTTGATTGGGTGGGAGCCTTGGCTGTGTTCTGATTGGGTGGGGGTGTGTTGTATTAGTTGGGGGTTGTTCAGCCAAACCCCTACAGTGACGTGGGATAATACCGAGAGGAAGCTGAACAGCATATATGTATATGTGTGTGTGTGGTTGTTCAGCTTTGTTCGGTATTATCCCACGTCATTGTAGTTGTGTCTTTTAAAGTTGTAGCAAAGTTTCCGCAGAACTCATCTGCCATCATCAGGCTTCTGTATTGAGTTTGTCTGTGGGTCAGGCTATCACAGCCGTTAGTTTTAAATTTGAGGCTAGCCTACTGTGTGCCGGATGGTTTTTTCTTCATCCTGATTGGTTGGCGAGTCTTGGTCTGTGTTTATTGGATTTTGGAATTTGTTTGATTGGTGTTTCTGGTTTTCTTCTTCTGTCTGTTTTGTGGCTTTGATTGGCTGGCAACACTGTGTTCCTGTATTGGAGGCTTTCAGTGCAGCTTGGCTTCGAGTAAAAGGATGGCTATCATCTATTAGGAAAGCTAGGTTTTCATCTGGGTGCCTGGTGGGGGTCTGTTTGAGCTGGAGGTATCAGGGGGAGTCTGTTTGTGCCGGTGTTTGCCCTGGCTTGTGGTGTGGAGATCTTTCAATTTGAGAGTGCAGGCTTCCAAATGATTGGCAGTCTGGTGGAATCATCTCTTCTATATTCGTGTGTTTTATCTCTATTTTCTATTTCTAATGTATTCTTATTCATCTGATGATTCCACCAGACTGCCAATCATCTGCCAATCAAGACGAACTCAATATCGAAGCCTGATGATGAGCAGATGAGATTCTGCGAAACGTTGCTACAATTTGAAAACACAACTACAATGACGTGGGATAATACCAAGGAAGCTGAACAGCACACATTAAGTCCCCGCGAAAACTTAAAAAATATATATGTGCTATTTTCTACTTTTTCTTTGTGTATTTCAAGGGGAAGTACGCTAGGCAGAGTCTGAATGATGAGAGTTACGTGAATAGAATAGCTATTTAGAAATTTGAATGCTATATATTTTAGAATGCAAAATTTAATGTTTAATGAGATTTCATATGATAATAATTATAGATCTGCTCCAATTGCACTCCGATTGGCAACATAGGGGGAATTTTGCTTTTTAATAATGTTGGAAGAGAATATATGAAATTGTAAACAAGACAGATGAAAGTATAATGAATAAAAAGATATAGAAATTTAGGCAAAAGAAATGCAATTGAACAAGAAGAAAATGAGATAACTATAAAAGAAAATTAAGAGAAGTAAAGGGAGAAATAGTGAGAAGTTAGAAAAAGATATGAAGTTGAATACAGAAGATGAATATACATATGAAATTGTGTCTGTATGGAAACGTGATAACCCGGAATCATGCTGTACTCAAATAAGATGTTTTATTTGTTATGTTTTGTTAAAACCCAATAAAATTTTATTAAAAAAGAGAAACCACTGCTGGACTGAATTTTTAGGACAAATGTTTTTGTATCTTCAATCTTCCTTTTGGGAGATAAAGTTTCTGAGAAGCAATAATACTGCAATTTTAGAGAACTCTGAAGGAAGTTGATTAGGTATCTGGATCCCTTTCAGCCTGGTTTCAGGCCTGGGCAAGGAAGCAAACTTACACTGATTGTTCTTGTGGACAATTTCTGGCAGGAGCAGAGGTGTGTTCATGATCATACTTCTTGATCTCTCAGCTGGCATGCTATTTGTCTATATAAATTTTGCAGATTAGGAGCAAGAATCATAGTGCCATTGTTTTTCTCCTTCTTCTGGGGCCAGTTCTAGTTCATTTTTTGGAGGAAAAAGATCTAGCCCATTTGCACTTGCTTTGCAGGGTGCCTTATGGATCAACATTCCCTCCAACTCTTCTTTAACAACTACATAACACTGCTGGGAGGAAATCTTTCACTGGGCACGGGGTGAGGTATCATTACTATGTTGATGATATCCAGTTTTACATTTCATCCCTGACTAACCTAGTAATGTAGTGGAGTATCTGTCTCAGTATTTCAAGACAGTGAGGGTCTGAATGGGAAAGACTTCAGTTCAACCAGAACCAAGTTTGGATTTTAAGGCTTTCTGAAACAGTGAGTTTTCATCTTTTTCAGGATAAAGTTGTGCTATACCAAAACAGAATTGCTATGTTGCAACTTTGGCATCCTCCTGGACTCTCACCTCCTCCTTGAAGAGGAGGCAGTCATGGCGAGGAGGGTTTTTGCACATCTTCATCTTGTGGCCACTTTAGTCCTAATACACTACTCTTCAGTGAATTAATAATGCACTTTAGATGGAATTGCACCCAACGAGCATCCAGATGTTACTGTGGTATCATCATTTATTTATCGATTTATTAAAAATATATATGGTTACCCAATTTATTCTCAGTGACTCCAGGAGACTTTATTAGGATGAAACTCCACAACAAAACTCAATAATCCCCAGCATGCTCACACAGCAGCACAAGTAGTTATGCCTGACCTTGATGCAAATACGTTTTCAACTTGTTCTGCAAGTTGAATTGGCTTCCAGTTTACTTCCAAGTGCAATTCAAATTGTTTGTTGTCATTTATAAAGCCCTTAATAGCATAGGATAAGGTTAATTGCAGGACTGCCTCTTTCTCTCTCCAAATTTTTACCTGTTCTTTTAGATCGGGGTGTCAAACTCACATCACCACAGCAGTGTCACGTGACTTATTGGGACTTTTTCTCCCTCGCTAAACCAGGTGTAGGCATGGCTAGCACATGATGCATCCAGCTCATGGGCTGTGAGTTTGACAGCCCTGATCTAGAGGCTCTTATAGGAAAAGTCTCCATCAGCCAAAATTTCTAGATTCAATCTGACAATAAGCAGCACTACATAAGACACTACTAGGTTGAAGACTCATAGACCATGGTTAAAAACAGACATCCTAACTTAATGGAGCTAAGTATGTCCATCTGTTTAGAAAAAAAACTGGGAAATCATGAAAGCATATCTTCTAGAATTCTTCCCAACAATTCAATATTAGCTTCACTCTGGGTCAGGTGACCAAAGTGGAACATTTTATGGAGCTGCCTATCTGCCTTTTTCATAAGGTTGCACTAGGGGCAATTTTCTAGGGAGTCCTCGCTCATACTAGTCTCTGGGGAATTCTGGCTCATTTTTCGGACTCCAGACTTTTGCTGTACCAAAGGTTGCACTTGTGCTGTTACATTTTCAGAGAATTATTCTGCTGACATTTAAAGACTGTGAACCTCTTTACATAATTTCTTTACCATATTTTATTGGGCTGGAAAACAAAAACTCAAAAGATCAGCTGCTGTGATGGAGAAAATAGAAGGACTAGCTGAGAGACCCACCAATTATGAGTTGGTGATGCATCACATCTAGTCGTTTATTAAATTACAGCTACAGTCTTCCCCAACCTAATAACTGCCAGATGCATGAGAACAGAAACTCTAAGGATGCATTTTCAGCATGGCCAATGTATCACAAGAACATTCAGACTGGGAAGATGGTACTATTGTTTCCCAATAGTTTTGTTCAGTACATCACCACTGGCTGGATTCATGCAATATACTAAGCATATACTGTGGTTAACAGCACAATAGCACAACAGATGATAACCAAAACTCAAGCTACAGCAGGATTTAGTGAAATATATGAATCCAATCAAAGAGTCCTTTATTAGGGACTTAACAGTTGCTTTAATATTTTTTAATTCAGAGATTTTTAAAACCAGTTAAGGTTTGAGCCCTCACAAATGTTACAAGTAAACACAATTTTCAAAACTCAATAAACACAAAATGATTTCATACAAGAAAATGATGGGGGGACAGGGGGGTGTTAAAAACAAATGCTAGTTTTCAAACCATCAGGCAAGTAATACTAGATTTTGTACCCCAGAGATCATTATCTTCAGGTCTTTGCTTGGGTAAAAGATAAACAGAATGTAATCTTCCCCACCATAACATTGTAGTTTGCAAGTGACTACTCACAGAAACCAACATGCTTGACATTTATATATTACTGTATTATGCTGATTCCCAATTTGATAATTCCTAATCCAGATTATTTAGTAGAATAACTACATAAAAATGTTCATACTATAGTAATAATTATGCCAAATCCCACACACAAATAAAAAAGCTGTTACTTTCTGTTTGCACTTCTTGGGAGAAGATGCTATGTCGCAACTTCAAAACACTTCTACTAAATGAATGCAACTTAACCATTAATAGGAAAAGTGAGGAACTTGTCATATCACGTTGACCTTTGTGGGGGAAATAATCCTTCCTATGATTTAAAAAACAAAGGAATATTTTAAAAGCTCAGCAATATGAATAGGAGCATTCAGATATTTTTTTCTCTCTGATTCTGTTGAATATATCCAAGTGTCTATATTCGGAACATTTTTAAATTTGCAAAGCCTTAGAATCAAATTAGGTTTGACAAACACAATATATCAACTGAGCATATTTTAAATAACAAATCAAACATTATTATGTGGAGTCCTTGGTGCTGAGCTGAAGATGTCACTATGTAACATCTTCAATGCTAGAAGTAGGATTTGCTCTGTGTTTGTATAGAGTACCTTGCCCTGTCACTGTTGATGGGGTGGTGTTTGCTATTATCTATTTGATTATTTGTCTTGGCTGATAGTTCCTTGATTGTTTCTTATTTAGTACTTGATTCTCTGTCTGGTTTAATCCCTGCTTATCTGGGTGCTGATTGCTGGTAAGATGTTCTGGTCTTTTTGTTCCCTTTTTAGCTTTTTTATTGTCTCTTTTGAATGGTGTGCAAATGTTTATTTCTATGCCTGTTGATGACTAATTTGTCTGAATGCTAAGCTTCCAGTAATTCCCTAGCATTTTTTTATTTAGCTTAGTCTAGGATGCTTACTTTCCCAGTTGAAACTGGTTAAACTGATTAATAAACGCTCAAAATTAGTGATTGAATAAGAAGTGATCGAGAAGCTAATTTAAAACATTGTGCATGTAGATAGTTCCCTACTGAGGGATTATTTTCTTAGACGCTATTCATAAGTCTATTTTGTTCATAAGTCCAACTAAGTATTTTTAAAAAGGCACAGTAGTTTTTATTTTACATAAGTTACATTTCTTCCTCTTAACCTAATCAATCACTCTTGTGCCCTCCAAGCTGCAGCAAATGCCTTGGCTTCCTTTTACCCCTCAGTCATGGACGGTAGCTGAGGGGACATATTCTTGGTAGTAAGAGGATCTAAGTTTGAAGGACCTCTCCAGTGTTGATCTGCCACAGCTTTAGTACCAGGGCAGGGACAGGCCCGTCGTCCCACGGGCCATTTGGGACACTCATTTTAGAAAGGATTTTTGCAAGGCAGCCAAATGCCACTGCCCTGCATGACCTGTGTGAAGAGGGGTGAGGTGAATGCTGGCCTTGACCTAACAAGCAGTGACAAGCCCACTACCACTACCAACTTCATAGTGATAAGTTGAGATTTGATGTGGACTTTCAAGCAGTAAAGGCTCCTACCTCCTGATAGCCATTCTCATGTTGCTCCATTTCCCTGCCATGAGCCTTCTGAGGATGTTCAGGGGAGACATGGATGCAGGCCATCCTTCCAGGCAATCCCAGGCTCATGCCATTCTTTCTTCTACACCTGATTAAGCCTCTTTCCTAATCAGCATTCAGGCGGGGTGGACTCTCTCTGCCTCAATAATCAATCTGCTCCCTCCAGGGATGCTTAATCCTCTTTCTGGTTGGGTTCATTCCTACCTCCATTCTGTTAAAGACAAATCCGCAGTTTTCTAAAACGATTAATTTTGGTTATGAATCAAATAGCTGTGATACAATTTAATTTGCAAATTGATTAGATAATTATGAATAAATATTTTAATTATTTTAGTAAGAAAAAATGTTTAAAAAACCATACTCAGAAGTATAACTGTGGGTCAAATATAACCAACGCATAAACCAATTTCTACATAATTTGGGTCTTTCTACAATAACAAATTATCAAGTATCCTTTTCAGGAACATCTTTATCTCTTCAAGAAATAATACATATGTTGAAAATCTCCCCATCTGGATCATTGGGGGTATAAGAGTATATTAAATTCTTTCTCTTAATATTACTAGAGGTCTATAATGTCTTCTGAAATGTTTTCTTTTTACAATCTCCTTCAGGAATGTATGTATGACTGTGATTTGATCCTGCTGACTTTTTAACTAACCTTTGATTTCCATATTAAATGTTGATGCAGAAATATTGCCAAGGACTTTTGACTCAGAGATAACAGATGATATTCCCTTTGAGTATTCGTCTTGCACATAAAATGTCACCAAGTATATTAATTGACTGTGCATATATATTCATTGTGGTAGTCTCCCAATGCAATAAGATATTTATAATATGGTATACTCAAAATTTGGCAAACTATTCTTTTTAATAAACTGAATTAATGAGTGGCATTTTATTGCCAGAATTCTCTTTAGTTATCAAGATATTTTACAGAATTCATCAGAGACGTCCTTAATTTCCTCTTATTTGTAATTTGATACTTAAAACTGGTCAGTTTTAAATGTGTGACTGTCTAAATGTGTGCATTGTCTAAAAATATGAAAGGGTAATTAAAACATCTCTTTATAATTTGGTAAAGATAGATTAGTAGCATATAAAAACTCCCAAAATATTGTTAATATGTGCCTTGAATTATTCTGTCTATTCAATTTTTTATAAACAACTAAAGAGTATGGCATCACTTAAAGAACAAATTAATAGGCAGAAAATCCTTAGAATTTTCCTTTCACTTTCTTATTCAGTAAAGTTCAAAACATTAAAAAAGTTTTTATATTAGAAGGCACAGTACCAGGTTATCTGCAGAACTGTCTTTCCTTGTTTTTACGCAAAAGAAAATACAGCTCAACCTTCCAAAAACATGTTCTTAAAAGACAGAGTAGGAATACATATCAAAATAAGCAAGAAAACCTGTCAATGCTAGAGGAGTTCAGATTCCTGGGACCTGACAGATTACATCTCAGAGTTATGAAGGAGCTGGCAGATGAGATCTCATAACCATTTGTATCATATCTTTCAAAGATCCTGGAGTACCAGGAAACTATCAAAGGACTGGAAAAGAGCTGATGTGGTCACATCTTCCCCCAAAAAAAAACAAAATGGGGGAGGGGAAATAGACCCAGGAAACTACAGACTAATCAGCCTGATATCTGGGAAGATCCTGGAAAAGATAATCAAACAACTGATCTGTGAATACCTAGAAGCAAGCAAAATTATAACCAGAAACCAATATGGTTTTGTCAAAAACAGATCATGCAAAAAAATCTAATTTCATCAACAAAGTGACTAAATTAGTTGATCAGCAAAATGCTGTGGACATAGTATACTTAGATTTCAGTAAAGTATTTATTTATTTATTTGATTTGTCAACAGCTTACAAGATAATAGGTAAAATATAAACATGAGTAAGAATACAGGAAATAGGTACGAATAAATTGGGACTTCTTGGCAAGCAAAAAATATGAAGGGACGTGAAATAAATTGTGCTCCAATTCATGCAAGCATGTAGGGGTTTTCTGTGGTTGATATTGGTAATCAACCAAACCGCAGTTAAGACAACAGTGAAAATGATATACGGTTACCTGATCAAAGAACTGACCAATGAAGACCTTATGGAACTAGAGCAGCAAACAAGTATTTGTGAAAGAAGATTGGGGCCTAAAAACTGCAGAACTGAAGAAATTTTTGACAAAGGAGCAGAAGCCTTTTGTCTCATTGAAGGAGGAATTGCAGTTAGAGGAGCAAGAGCTTAACACAAAGTTCACTGTATAGTCAGCAAGGGCCTCAGCTACTACAAAGCCATTTATGTTGAGAAAAAGAAAACCTTCAGAATAACAGAGTTGGAAGGGACCTCGAAGGTCTTGTTTCAATGCTCTGCTCAAGCAGGAAGCCCTATACTATTACAGACAAGTGGCTTTTCAGTTTTAAGTTATGCATTATGAACTGTGTTTTTTAGGAGAGAGAAAAAATTTTAGGAAAGAAAAATTATCACTTGCAATTTTTATAATATTTACTAATAGTGTCTTTTAGCTGACAAATGTTTAAACAGATTGATTTGATGCTAAGACCCTAATATTTGTATAGAAACCAGAGAAATTATCTATTCAAAAAGAAATAGAAATATATCTCACTAAATTCTCTGGTTTAAATAATCTCCAGTTTCAAATGACCTGTGAATACAGTTCCGTTTGCACATAATGATAAACCATGGTTTAACTTTATGAAAATAATCCAATCTCAAGCCTTCCTGTTCCCACCATCAGCAACGCTCAAAAAAAAAAATGTGGAAGCATCTGACTTCCCTTTTACATTAACCTCAACTTCTTGTAATATTTCAAAGAGATCAGCTCTAGTCTCAACTACTGTTGGCAAACAAGCTAATTTCAAAATATAATTTGCAAAACTGACTGGCTTCAACAAACCACAAATAAAATTAATACCAGTTAAGTGAAGATGTAAGGCTGAAATGCAGTTAATCAAAAACAGCAGCATAATTATTTGATTTCATCTCATGCCCATGTTAAAGAGAGCCAAAGTAGGATATACAAGTCCAGGGATATTGCTGTTTTTGCTTTGAAAAACAAATCACATATTTATATTACATGGCCAATTACAACATGTAAGGAACAGAATGTGTATTCAGTTTTACCTATAATTCAATAATTGGTTTTCTTAACTATTTGCATTGTCAAAGTCCACTTGAATAATATTTACAATTTTTGACAATACACTGGGAAATAATGTTATCAACACTATGATGAAGATTATTTTTGCATTGCAAGCAAGCCCATACAATTCAGAAGTTCTCATATCTTCAGTCATTATAGAATTTCAATTGCACATGTAAACTGGTTTTAATATTTAAAATAACATATATAAATATACCCTCTTAAATTATGTAAAATAAGGTATAATTTAATATTTTGGGATTTGTTTAAACTTACTTTTCAACTGTATTTTTTATCAGTCAGCCAAAGGAATGGCAACATATAAGTATTCTAAAATAAACAAATTATGTTTTGCAACCTTCTTCCTTTTTCACTGTCTGAGAAAAGTCCATGAATATCCATTCAGCTCAAATGGATATTCAAAACATTTTCTTTTGATATTGTCAGCATTTTATTATTTAAGTTGAGGCTGCTATGTGGAATTCATCATTCTCATTTCAATAACAGAAGCATCTGTGTACATCAAAAATTGCTAACCAATTATTTAAAAAGCTGTTAATTCATTCCCAAAGGACACTTTCGATTAATAGACATAAAAGCAACAGCCTCATGGGAAAAAATACAAGTTTAAGGTCAGAGATTTTTGAAAGACAAACGAATTCTATTAAAAAGTTTACAAAAATCTTTCTGTATGCATCAGACAATTTCTATCGAAACACACATCTGTTTATGTATTAGGTGGGGGTGGTTTATAGTGCGGTTGAAAAAAAATTATCAGTAAAAACTGTGATAACTCTGAAATATATGGTTTAATGTTTATACATTTCCACTTTCTTTACACTATCAAAACAGAGGTGGAAATTTTCATATTGCACATCTTTTTTAAAAGGTCAAACTTTGTACTGATATGTTTTTAAATTTATGAGGTTTTTCAACAACCTTTAATAATTAAAAGTGATCAGCCATTTATTAAGAATAATGGGAGATTCCTGCACTGGGCAGGAGACTAGACAAGAAATCTCCTTCAATCCTACAATTCTATGAATTCTGCTCAAATAATACATCATTAAAAGGATCATTTGAGGATGTTAATATATAGCATTGCTGGAATTAACTACTGTTTTGTAATACATTTTTAATTTTAAATCTGTTTAAGCAATAAAAATATAGCTCATAACTTAACCAAAATCAGCATTGCTTCTTTTTCATAGATTCATGCCAATTAAGAAAAAAAAACCAAGCCTGAAACTACAATTCAATATAATTATACATAATCATTTATCTTTGAGACTCTTGCCATGCTTAATTGAAGAAAGAAAAATTTATAGACAGGATTCAAAAGTAAAAAATGTAGTTTAAAGTACTTGAACTATATGTAATTTAAGAGAGTATATTATAATAATCTCTGAAAATATACATACCTTTTATTAATGAAAGTTTTAGACAACGATAAAGCATTGAACTTGATTATAATCAAGATATCTCCTATTTTAGTACTGTACTACCAGTATTATTTTTAAAATAAACACAGAATTAGCAGACTAATCAGAAAATTATCTAACAGAATATTATTTCACTTACCAAACGTAAGATAATTTACAAGTCACTTAGCAATTGTTCAAATTTAAAGCAGACACCCCCTCAAAGGTACTCATGATACAATTTCAAAGTTACAATGGCTACACGTAGCCCTGCCACTATATGATCACATTTTGGACACTTGGCAACTGGCTCACCAGTTGTTTGCAGTCATGCAACTGCAATTTTTGGTGGTTTTTGCCAGTTTTCATCCAAAAAATGCCCATTGGGTAGCATGGATTCATTTAGTCCATTTGCTTAATAACCACTACAAAAATGTTACAGGGACAGTAGTAGTCATATGGTGATCCACTTAACAACCCTGACTTATGATCATAATTCTGGGCTCAATTGTCTTAAATCAGTATTGATGAACCTTTTTGGCACAGAGTGCCAAAATGAGTGTGCGGGGATGGGGTGGGGAGCACCGAAAACCAGAAGAGCAGCTCCCTGGTGTGGATGAGTGCACTGAAACCCGGAAGAGCAACAGGCGACGCCTGGCATGCCTGGAGAGATGGCTCTGCATGCCACTTCAGGCACATATGCCATAGGTTCGCCATTACGGTCTTAACCCAAGGACTCCTTATACTCCAGTTCCAATTATTTCACTCAAAATGAACTTTTTACAATGCATTTGCCATCAACAAGTCTCTAATGACATACACTATTCATGTTTGTCATGACTTTTTTTAATGTCAGTTTGATTATGTAGAAGCGTGGGAGGAAAGAGATGCCTTTGAAAAATCAACCAGCCGTGTAGGAGCACAAAAATACCCTTCCCTCCAACAGCTTGCGTTAAAAGACATCCTGCTTTGGATAACTGTGTCATAACTAGCAACAGCTATATATTTGTCTAATTTAGTCCCTCTAAAAGATGGGGGTGACCACTATATCTTGTTGTTTAATTATTAACAAAGTGAATCCCACTTGATAAAATATAGCAAAAATCTGTCATTATTCATGTCAACTCCACATTGCTTCTGATGAGCCAATCATGCCTTCTTAGTCAAGAAACAGCTAGGTCTTTCTTTTATAAATTTCCCTGTTACCATAACAGAAAAAAATACTCTTGTGCCACATATTAAATCAATCCACTCATTCATTTCTGTCCTTTTTCCAGAATTCCTGTCTCTAACCTACATATTCCTCTTCAATGATAACTAGTTTCATGCATGGAAATGAAGTTCACCCAACTATTCAAATGAAGAACTATTCAAAAGTACAAAGAAAGCACAGATGTTTGGCTAAACTTCCTTTAGCTTGTGCAATGAGCTTTCTTTTTTTCTTTTTCAAAAAAAAAAAAGGAAGGAAGGAAATGTAAAACAGCAAACGTTTATTATAAGAAACAGCACCAAATCCTACTGAGAGTTAAAAGACAAAAACATTTAAATTATCTTAAGCAAATACAGAACATGTTTGACATTGGATAAGGGAAGCAAAATCACAAGCAAGAGTTACAGCTTTCAGAAAGAAGTATTCCTTAACATGATGTGTCAGGGGAAACAGAAATATGATTTAACATTATTTCGTAATTTGGTGCTTTCCATGTATATACACGTGTGTGTGTGTGTGTGTGTGTGTGTGTGTGTGTGTGTGTGTGTGTGTGTGAGAGAGAGAGAGAGAGAGAGAGAGAGNGAGAGAGAGAGAGAGAGAGAGAGAGAGAGAGAGAGAGAATGAATGAATATGTGCAGGAGCCTTCTATCAAAATATTCAAGTTATTTCTCTTTGCTGGGAAAACTTTCCAATCTGCCACCTCTTAGCTGTTTTAACTACAACTCCCATCCTCTGCAGAGGGACACTGGGTGAATAGGATAGATGGGAATGATACAGCAATAATCCTTTGGAGACCAGGAGGATTTGCTTTCTAGAACAATTGTAGCTTACTTGCAGTTGAAATTATTCTTCCCCAAGACTACCACAGGTGGCAGAAAGTAGCAAATGCGGAGCCACCATCAACGGTCATCCACTGATAACGGAAACAAAAACTGTGAGGCCTGTGGGAGGAATGAAAAACACACGGGGCGAGGGAGGGGTTCAGGCATATTTTAGGTTGTGGCCTGGCTAAGTTTTCAGAAGGATCACCCATTATAAAGGAAAAAGCAGCTGAGGACTGGACGTGCCAAGCCAAATTTAGAAACCGAGGAAGCTAAACGGGGGGTGGGGGGGGAACGTCTCCGCGGGGATGTATTTTACAGACTGATTTGGGAGCAGGGCCATGTTAGCTCTCCTGAGAAGCAAAAAGAGCCCACGACGAAGGGGGAGGCGAAAAAAAACCCCAAACTGTGGTCATGAGGAGCCGAGTTGGTTAGCTTGGGAAAACAAAATGGGACACTCGGCTAGGGCGGGTTTGCTCTCTCCCCCCCCCCCCCCGACCACGTTTTGTAACTCTTTGGATTCCGTATAAAACTAAACAGTCCCGGCCGCCTTACTAAAGGCGTCTTTGGGCCGGGGGTGGGGAGACAACGGGACGGCGTGGCGATCCTTCACCCGCTGCGCCCGAGGAGCCCGGGATAGGGATATGGCGGCCGTCGAAAACCCCGAGGCAACGCTTCAGTCGCCCGAGATGGATCCGGGCGATCGGAGAAGCGGAAAGTCCCTCGAGTGCAGAGGAAGGTAGGGGGCGCAGTCAGGGAAGTGGCGGAAAGCAGACGTCGGGCACGGAAACCAGGCGGCCAGGGCGTGGGCGCGCTTGTCCTCCCGGTCCGTTTGTTGGGCGCTTTTCCTCCCAAGGAAGCGGACCTCAAGAGAGCTGAGCCCCGCAGACCAAGCGCTGGGGCTGGGCGGGCGGGCGTGGGGGGGGGGTGTGGGGCGGCAAGGGCGTCTGTCGGGGAAGGAGACCTCACCGAGGAGAAGCAGCTTCACCTCCCGGCGCCGCCTTCTCCCGTCCTCCGCCAGTTCTTATCGAATCAATCTTGGAACGCTCGGCGGCCGCTTGTTCTTCGCGCTCACCGTCGGCAAGGCCATGGCGCCGCTTGGGCTCCTGCCGGGGCCGGTCCGAGGGAAAAAAGAGGGGCGAGCTGACAGTCGCCTCGGCACCAACCAGCTCGAGCGGAGTCTGACGAAGGGGGTGGGGAGGTCGTCGCTGCCCCCACACGCGGCGGCTAGGCTGCTTCCCTCGTCCCTTCGTGCCCGGTGCGGGCTAGTCGGACGGGCCGCTGGCTCGATTGTGAAGGGCCGGGACCCGGAGGCGGGGACCGTTCCACTCAAAGCCCCCCCGGCCCTTCTTTGCTCCCTTCCTCTCTCTCCGTCTTCCAAAGAAGGAGAGGGGGAGGAATACGGAGGGCAACTTCTGGCGGGCTTGTCGTCAGCAAGCGGAGAAAGAAGAGCGCGGCCCCAGATACGCAACGGTGGGGGGGGGGTGATGGAGAAGAGAGGCGAAGGGAGGGGGACGCCCTGCAAGACGAGCGACGTGGAGGGAGAAGTCTGAGGAGCGGGGGGGGGCGAGGGCCTGGCGCGAAAGCAAAGCGAAGCAGCGCTGAGGAGCCTTCTGAGGGGATTGGCCGGAACGTCTCGGACGGGGCGAACAAACGCTGGAAGATTCTAAGTCAAAAGACCCGATGGATCGCGGCGAGGAGATTCCGGGCACCTAAGTTTTCGCCTGAGGGAGAGACTCCGCTTAAGCCATGGCCGAAACACAAAGAGAGGAGATTGGCCTGCCGCTGAGAGCAGCTCCCGGGGTGGAGAAGGGGGGGTTGTCTGTCAGAAGTACAAGGGCCGGCCGGAGACGTCCATTGCTTTATTTTTCTTGCGCACGTCTGTCAGGAATGTAAACGGGGAATATTGAGACGAGTCCCCCCCACAGACGAGTAAGCGGTGGGGATATTGCTGCTTTTCGGGACGGGATGCCGAGAGCATGACCGTGAACGCCCGCGATGGTGGTTCCGTGCTTTGTTGTGCTGCGTGTCACGTGTTGGCAAGCCTTTACGGTGAGGTACCGAGTTGTCACCATCACCGTTGGTGATTAAATGTCCTCACGGTGAATTTCCTCACCGGCCGGCATCCATTAGTATTAACAGCCATCATAAAGTATGGTAAATTTCTTGGATTAAAATTACTATCAGTGACATGCCCTGTCGAAGAATACAGCGTCAAGTGTTTGGACTCCCAGAATTCTCAACCTCCATGAGTTTACTAAATAATGCCTCTGTTCCGAACCACTCGCTTTGCTGAACAGTGTGACTCATGTGACACAAGGGTGTGTGAATAAAGTTTAGGTCAAACATGACATGCATCCATCTTCCTCTTTTTCAGTATTTATACAGGAATTCTTTCTCTTCGACCATGTAAAAAAATCTGGAAAAGCAATGTGACCGCCATTCACATAGACTGAATTACAAGGAAAAGCCTTAATGATCTGTCAGATCAGAATGAAAGAACTTAGCTGAAGAAATACTGTTTTATCGGTTCTGAGTATGACAATCCAATCAAAACGTAACTTGCCAGAATTTAGGAAATATTGTAGTTTCCCTTTTAATGGCTTTTATGAAAATATGATTCAGCTGCTGTACCTTTGGACACAGCTATCCTCCCCACAAAACCTTCCACAAGATAGCTGGCCGTATACATTTGATCAATAAATAAAAACCAAGCTTTTAAAATGACCTTAAAACTCTTGTTTGGCTTAACTTCACATTAGCAATTGCATTAAAAGAAGGCAACTGAGTACTCCACAGCTCTTCCATTATTTCTCCAAAGCTTTTTACAAGGAAAAAAAATCCTGAACAAACAGCTAATGCAAAGAAGTCTTATTTTCCTACAAAGAGAACTGGGTTTCCAGTGAGAGTGATTCCTTCTCAGCCAGGACCCCCCTTTGTTTGGAAAGACCAAATCTCGAGGCCTAGCCTGCAGAAAGTGAGTGGTAAAAATCTACCAATATAGATAGTTTTTGATTTAGGACCACAACTAGGACCAGCATTTTTGTTGCTAAGCAAAGCTTGTTAAGAAGAGTCCTGTCCGATTGTATGATCTTTATTTTCATAGTTGTTAAGCTCTTCACTGTAGTAAAATGAGTGGTGAAGTGAAGGTATAAGATTTCCTCTAAAAGGAGGAGAAACTCAGAAGTAGAAACTCACCCCCACCTTCCTTAATGGGTGGGCCATTAAGGCCTGCACCAGAATACATAACAAGGAACTCCAGGTAAAGCTATAGCAATCGCCAAAAGCCCTTTTAATGGCATAAATCATCCAGCAAGGCTAGACCAAGCCTGGAACTCAGGACAGCCTACAGAGTTGCCCATGGGAGTCTGACAACCAGTCAGAATACAAGCTCAAATTCAAATCCCAACAGAGGGTATAAAACCCAGGCACTCTCAGCATCTCAGCCCTTTTTTCTTGATCTCTTCCTTTTTCACTCTGGAGCTTCAGGCCATGTGGTCCTGTCCATGCTTCCAAACAGCCTCCATGTTTCCAGTGTCTTTTTCCCCACCTGGAACTGAACCCAGAAGGATATTTCTTCCAACAACATGACACATGACCCCCCGGACAAGGCAATTTGTCAAAAATACATGACAGATGCTAAGCACCCAAATTTTGATCATACAACTGGGGATGCTGCAAGTATGAATATTTGTTGTCACTTTTTTTTTCAGTACTGTAAATTCAGTAAATGAATGGTTATAAGTCAAGGACTACCTGTAGTAGCATTAAATTCAAAATTGCAAAGATACCCTTTTGGACTATTGAGCAAACATGCTTAAGACACTGAAGCAAGAAACTTGTTTTGCCAGTGGGCACACTTGAAAGCTTGAGAAAATATAAAGGCTGATAGGTGAGATATGGGAGAATGAGGGCTTCCCCATACAGAAAATGTGTAAAGCCAGATATTGTGCATTGTATACCACAACTTACAATTTAGTATCTTGTTTGAGCCAAACCAATTATTCCTTAATCAATAAATTATGATTAAACAAACAATATCCAGCCATGTCTACTTAATATGATGAACAATGGAAATAAAATGGCTATATATGAGTTTCAGGGAACAAAACTCTGAATTTTTTTAGACATTGCTGCAAGAATTTTCCTGTGTGTAGTTTTTCTTAAAATTTTTACTTCAAGAATTGTCTTTTTCTACTAATACTTACACAGTTATTATTTTATTATAGATGTATTAATAATAAATGTATCTGGTTTTTGTTTAACTTTTAACTTTTTGAAGATTAAGAAAAGTATCTACAACAGCAAGATAAAGATTCACACTTATCTGATGTGTGTCCAAATTAATTGTATAAATAAATTAAGCCATAAATACATTATCAGCCATTCAAGGTAGGCCAGGTAAAAAATCAAAACCATGAGTAATAATGCTACTTTTATTGTAAAATTACAGTGAGAATGTCACAAGTCAGTTTCCTCCCGTCCTACTTTTACATCCAGAAAACTAGGGAGGGTCTCTGCTGGAATGCTTTCTCTACCCCCAGCCTTCCTTTGACTCACATTTCTCTTTTATTATTATTTCTCTTTTATCTAGGCTGAGGCTCTTTCTCAGCCTATCTCCCAATTTATTCTTACAGCCCATTATATACATTCAGCTGTGAAATCAATAGAAGAAGGAAATTGCTAGGAGTCACATGTTACAAAGATTTCACTCTAGGAATACATGGCTGCACACATAACACATACACATGCTGACGAGTATTGTTATGTTCAATCACTATTTAGATGTCATGAGGTAATAAAAGGGCATCAGATTTTCTTTTAATAATACTGCATTAAAACTCAGCAGTATCTGTTTTGCAACTGTTAAATTTTTCCCTACTCTTTTCAGAATCCAATGTGAACATGCAGTAGATTCTAAAGTTCTGTTTACACAAACAAGAGATTTGTAGTTAAAATGCTAAAGTGAGCAATTTGTTGAACAAGATACAAGAAAGGACAGGCAAGAAGGTCAAAGGCCACAAAATCTGCAGTTTTGTAATGCTTCTAAGACACCTCAGTAGGGCAACCAGATCAGTAGTGGGATTCAATTTTTTTTTT
>BHFT01044887.1:0-19126 GCA_004320025.1 Laticauda laticaudata
AGCCAACAGTACGGAACATTGGCTCAAGCCGCGGCAGCCCTTTTTATAGTGCTGGCCTGCCGGCTTGTAGGCAATGACATTGTTTTAACTTTGGCTGCCTTTGAGGCGGCTCCTTGGATTGGTTCCTAATGAACCAATCCACTGACTGGAACTTCCTGGGCCAATCAGAATAGACTACTTGGAACCTTCAAAGTTAATACAGAACACCCCTCCCCTTTACGTTCAGTCCTATGTGAGTGACGTTAGTCGCGCAGGTAGGTGGGGCTTCTCTGGTCCTAGTTGACCTGCGCGGGCTCATTCTTTGGCCGAGGATGTCAAGTGGTTCGGTCGGGATCACTGTCTCTTCCGGCTCGTCTCCATGGAACCGCCTGAAGCGGTGAGTCCAGCATTGGGGCCTCTACCGCTTGAGGTTGCTCCGGCCGGTGGTTTTGCCTCTCCCTCCTGGTTCAACTGGGCTGGTTGAGCTGGCCTGGGCTGGCCCTCCAGGACGGCTTCCCTTTCACACGGACTTCCTCCAATGGTTCCGATCTAACCGTAAGTGCTCTTTTGGTTGGTTAGATTTTCTGATTTACTTTTTAATGATTCATTTCCAAACACGTTTTTTTTTTTTTTTTTTTTGTTTTTATTTTTTTTTATTTGTGTTCCCCCCCTTGGTTTTGTTTTCATCGGATTTTATTTGAGGTTGCACGGTTGTTTTGGCTCCAATATTTCGGAACAAAGCTGGTCTATGTGCCGCTTCCATTCTCTTCCATTGTCACGGTTAGTCGGTAGGACCGGAGGCTGTTACTTTGTGTGATTGTGGCTGGAAGCCACAGAGGGTCCCCGTAAAATTCTTTGGCATAGAACTAGGTTGCACAGTTTCAAAAGTTGCGGTATCGGCTTTGGATGAGTCGGGGGGTTTTCTCACAAGTGTAATTTGGGTTCCAAATCTTATCTAAATGGGATCTCTTGAGTTTTCTCCCCATGAATAATTCTGCCAGGCCTCTTGTTTGTGTACTCCGGAGTGATGTGTTATAGTGTAAGTAAGCGGTTCAAGCTTCTCTTGGACAATCCATGGTCCATTTTTTCTAGGCCTCTTTTGTTTAAATCTGACCATTCGCTCGTGCGCTACCATTCCCGGCCGGGTGGGCCTGGCGCGGTTAGTGGGCATGGCGTTACCCAAAGATGATAAAGTACTGTTCAAATTGTATAGCTTGTTTAGTTTGTGGCGCGCATTGTGATACTAGCACATCAGGTAAACCATGATTGGCAAACAATTTTGTTTACTGTTTTATAACAGCGTCGGTTGTTGTGGATGACATTATATCACTTCCAACCAATTGAATATGCATCCACTTACTATTAAACAACATATTGCCCCTAGTTGGTTGCTGCAAAATAATATGGCATTTGAGACCAAGGGCCTCGTGGGGTCTCCCCAGTCCGCGTTGGACTTGGCGGTGGTGGTGGGTCTAGCTCTTTGACACTTGTGGCATGTTGCAACCCAGCGTTCAATATCTTGGTCTAAGCCAGGCCACCACGACTAGCTTCTGTCCAGGCTTTTCATTTTACTATGCTGGGTGTCCTCATTGTAACATGCCCAACACCTCTTCCTTGCAGTTTGGATGGAACTGACCACCGATCTCCCGCACAATAAACACCCTTTTGTATTGACAGTTCAGTTTGTCTGTCCGAAAAGGTTTTAAAACCTTTAGTCTTTTGGCTTTCCGGCCAGCCTTTACCTACCCAAGTCAAACGCAGGCAGTCAATGGTCTTTTTGCCATGCTCTGGCGAAATCATTCAACAGATCAATGGGAGTTCAGGGCAGGTCTCCAGTTGTAGGGTGGTGTGGTTGGAGCTGGGGTTGTTCTCTAACTGTCTGGTAACAGTGCCGGGCTTAAAGCGTCTGCATGGGTGATCTGTTTTCTGGGTCATGTAGCCAAGTATATGATAGGCGGCCAAGGAATTCTGAACCACCTAGTCATCCGTGGAGATAAAATGTTCGATGGGGTTTGGTTCGCAAAGCCAAAATCCCAGTACGGCTTATGGCAGTCAACAATGGAAAATAATCTCCCTATAGGGTATTCATGAAAATGTTTAAAAAAAAAAAAAAAAAAAAAAAAAAAAAAAAAAAAAACACAAAAAAAAAAAAAAAAAAAAAAAAAAAAAAAAAAAAAAAAAAAAAAAAAAAAAAAAAAAAAAAAAAAAACAAACAAAAAAAAAAACAAAAAAAAAAAAAAAAAAACAAAAAAAAAAAAAAAAAAAAAAAAAAAAAAAAAAAAAAAAAAAAAAAACAAAAAAAAAAAAAAAAATAAAAAAAAAAAAAAAAGACTCCGGCGACGATTGCCAGGGCTCTTTCTGTTAGCTGGCTATAGTTGGCGTTACAACTTTGAGAGCGTTTTCGAGTAAAGCGATGGTGCCTCTCTCCCGTCAGGTAATTGGTGGCTCAGGCTGGTGCTGACTCCGAAAGGTGAGGCATGCGAGTGACCGTCAAGGGAAGTGTATTACTAAACTGAATGAAGAACGGTGTCTGAGGTTAACAAGTCTTTTTTATGCTTTGAAATGCTTTTTGTTCTTTGTGACCCCAAGTCCAGACAGTTTTTTTTATCCAGCAAAACGTGCAATGGTTCTGCTATCGTTGCTTTGTGGGGAGAATACGTAATAAAAAGTTGATCAGACCCAAGAATGCCTGTAAGTCAATTTATTTCTAGGCCTGGTGCATCTTTAATTGCTTTGACTTTTTTTTCTGTTGGGTGAATACCTTATTCGTCATTAAATACGCCTAAAATTGACATGGTCGGTAGGCCAGCAGCATTTTTCCTTTTTTACTTTTAGGCGGATTCTCTAATTTTTGGGTTTTAGCAAAAACTTTCTCTAGCTTAGCTTCTAATTGGGCTCGTGTTTTTTGCTGAATATTATGGACATCATCAAAGTAATGGAACAACCCCTTTTATTCTGTTTTCATAAGCATTCCCCCATGAGGCTTTGGAGACGCTCGGGCAACGCTCACTCTGAATTGAAGTCTGTTACATTGAAATGCCCCTTTATGAGTTACTATTGTTGTTGCCTCGGCGTTATTGGTCTACTGGAAGTTGCTGGATGTGCTGAGCAAATCGATTTTGCAAAAAATTTTCCTCCCCAGTTGAGTTGCAGTAGTGCTGGCACAACTGGTACCGGGTATGGCGCGTTTGCTGCAGCGCATGGTTCAGGGTAGCCTTGTAGTCTCTGCAGATGCGCACAGACCGCATCAGGTTTTCAGGTTTATCCTTGGTGTCTCCACCTAGCGTGGTCAAATTTGGTTCTATGACCCCTTGTGAATCAATTTGTTTTAATTGCTCATAACTATTTGGGGCTTTAATGCAACGGGGATCGTTTTCTGGCTTTTACCTTCTTGGTGCTGTATACACTGGGGATTTAAGCTAAAGGAAATTAGGGTCTCCATGAGGCTGACCTGAAAAGATCCTAGAGGTGGCCATCGAAGACATCTCGTGAATTCGTGGCAGGAGGGGTTCTTTTCGCCGATACACCTTGTCAGGTTTCGCGTTGTACTTGGTTAATCCAGATGCCATGTGTGGTGAACCAATTGTTATGCCCAGAAAGGCAGGGACGGTCTCGTACGAAGGGCTATAGCATTGTGGCAGCGATTATTCGGCATGTTGTTTGTAACGTGACTTTTAGAAGTACCCCCAGACCTCGTAACTATGGTAATCTGAATTTCGACCTGGTAGTTCTTTGAGGATAGACCATACATTTTGTTTCTTGCAGTTCTTTTTGTACTTATGTTTGGAACAATCCGTTCCTTATTGTTGTTCCAGACACACATTGATAAGGAAGGATCCTGAGTGCGAGCCTCTCACAACGGGCTATGTCTTCAAGTGTCATCTATAATTTAGGACGTTTCTGCGCCTTCTTTCCGTCTGTGCGTCTTAGTATAGGTCTGGTGGAGCTCGTGTGATGGAACCATTGGCTCCGGCGGTTTGCGGTTCGCCTTGCATGCAGGACTCTCATGTCTTCATCACATTCGAGCTTGCACTCGGTCTGCAAGTTCTTTGTGGGCGAATTACCATGATCTTGCTAGTGACTGGCTGTGTCTCGATATGCGGTATGACTCTTTCGATGTGTCCCCTCTTTCTTTGTGCAAACCGAGATGGCAGTCCAATGGAACAATAACATCAGGGATCTGGTGGGTGGCTTCGACTCCCAGCCAGCGCATGTCCTGTCCATTGCTCTTCTTTTGCGTAGCCCTTTTGCTATTAAGGTAGGCAAGAGATGAGCCTTCAGTCATGTCATTCTTGCCGTGTATGATGATTTGTTAGGCTCTTCATGGTTATAGTGGTTGTGGCAGCTGTTTTTGTTCCGTCTTGGGGTAAGGTGTTTGTCACTGTCAGTATCTGGCATTCATCAGTTTCAATGTGGCCGCTGATTTCCTTACGGGCTTGCTGGCAGCGGTGCGTTCTGCGATTGTTGTCCTGGCCACTGTTTTATGTTAGGTCTGTGTAAGAGTTTACTTTGCTCACGAGTAGAAGTCCTTTAGACCTACAGATAACGATCTCACATGGCGCTCAAGTCCATATTCTGGAATTCGCCAGGCTCGCTCCCAGATGGCAGAGGCTGTCACGAAAATCAGCAATCTGTCTCGTCTTCCTCTGGTCCTTTTATAAACTCGTGTCTTTTGATGAGGGTTTGGAGAAAACCCAGTGCGTAGTGAGCTTTAGCATTGGTTAAGCTCAGACCCAGTCTCTGTTTTCACGTCTCTGGGCTTGTCATGCTTTTGCATTTTGAACCGGCTAGCGCCCCAATGTGTTAGAAAGAAGAAACAGCCCTGCTTTTGCTGATCTGAAATTTCTGTCCATTTCGTTGTCTTTACAACAAAACATAGGCAAGCGAATTCGACATAAGACTCCATCTTCTTATTGGCGTTTGCAAAGGTGCAGGGAGTGGCGCGTGCTACATGCCATCTCATCCAGCATGGTTGCGTGTCTCTCTCTGTGTGTGCTCGGTCCTCAAAACATTTTTTGAGATCCCAACTCATCGCCAGTGTTCCAAAATAGAAGTAATGGGTATAGACTTGGGTTAAACAAATAACTCTTTATTAGTTTACGAGGGCAAGATAACGGAACTTGGCTCAAGCCGCGGCAGCCTTTTTATAGCAGTTTGCCTGCCGGCTTGTAGGCAATGACATTGTTTTAACTTTGCTGCCTTTCAGTGGCTCCTTGGATTGGTTCCTAATGAACCAATCCACTACTGGCCTTCCTGGCCAATCAAAATAGACTACTTGGAACCTTCCAAGTTATACAGAACAAGTTGGTAGAAAGCTCTTCCCTTCCTCTTTTCTATCTCCTTCCTTCCATTAAGACAATTAACTCAGTGGTGGGATTCAATTTTTTTTAGCACTGGTTCTGTGGGCATGGCTTGGTGAGCATGGCAGGGGAAGTATACCGTAAAATCTCCACTTAGAGGTGGTATTTGCCGGTTCCCTGAACTACTCAAAATTTCTCCAGAACTGGTCAGAACCTGCTGAATACCACCTCTGAATTAACTCCACTAAGATGAGTTGGGACATCTGAGACTCACTGGGGTACTGAATTGGGTGATCTGGGAAATATAGTATCCCATCTCTATATCCACCACTGGAAGAACGGAGAAGAACCTGGACAAAATCTTTATTTGTTACATGCTTCTTAGCAGTGTGACTAAGAAAATGAACACTTATACAGTAGCTTATGATGATGATGATATCAATATCCATTCAGTCACGTCCATTTATAGATGAGGATGAGGATGATGAGGATAAGGATGATGATATCCATTCAGTCATGTCCAACTCCTGGTGATTCTTTGGGCCAGGTTTCTCATGACTTCTGATCTTGCACTACTTGAGTTGCTCTATGCTCTGATTGGTGTCAGCTTTGATGATGTCCAGCCACCATGTTCTCTGAGCCCTGATTTCCTTTTACCTTTAACTCTTCCAAACATAATTGCTTTCTCCAGTGAATTCCTCCCATCACATAGCCAAAATAAGCGAGACACTGTTTTTGTGATATTTGCCTTCTAGTGACTTGTCTGGTGTTATGTGCTTCAACACTTGCTTGTTAAGGCCTGGTCCCACTGGCTGATGGATGCAAAACATATGCATAAAGGACACAGAGGACGAGCAAAATTTTGGGAGTGGCTCCCTTCGTTGTCATCTGCTCCAAAAAGTGGCGAAAATTTGCAAAAACAGAACGGAAAAGAACGGAAAAGAACAGACGTGGGTAGTACATAGCAGGGATGTTAAACGGATGTTCATAGGAAGCCTAGCGGATGAAAGTGGATGGAAGTGGATGACACATCCGAAGGGGTTCCGGGGGAGAATTTCGAAGTGGACACATAGTGGAAGGGGTGGATGCATAGCGGATGAAGCGGATGCATCAGAGAAACCTATAGGAAACAAAGGGGATGCTGCGCGGATGTATATTGGATGCAAAGCATTCACTGTGCATGCAGGGAGTATGAATTGCGTCAGCTCCGCGGATATAAAAGGATGCAGCACGCATGCAGTCAGGCTACATGGGAAAGACGTGTTTGCAGGAGTACATCTTCGCAGGAACACCATTGGTTCATTCATCAGGCGCAAGAAGAGGAAGTCCATGCCTACTCGTATCAAGCCCTGGCAAGGGTGCAACAGGGCAGAACCAGCATTCCACCCCTGGCATTGTGACTCTGAAAGCTGCTTGGCTGCTGTAGTGGACCAGCCCCAAGGCCCTCAAGGCCCCTCCAAAGCCCTGCTCCTGAAGGCCCTGCTGCTCAAGGCCCCTGAAGGGCCCTGAAAATCTCCATAGACCGCTGATGCTGACCTGAAAGGCCCTGCTGAAGCCCCTGCCAGAGGAGGAAGAGGCAGGAAGAAGAATGGAGAGAGAAACAGTAAAAACATGCCTTACGTTCCAAGGAGCATGAGGGATGAGGTGCTGAAATGGCTGGGAGGGAGACGAAGTACCTCTGGAGGAAAATGCCACAGACTGTTCGGGACACAAGAAGAAGGCAGGCATCTTGGAGAGACAATGGCAGGAGCAGCCTGGGGTATTGACTACAAGAAGTACTCCTTAGGATGTGGAAGCACATTGGCACCACCTGGTCATGGAAGCTACCACTCAAGAAATCCGGGCAGGGCCGACTGATCAAGCTCACGTGACCAGGAGGATGTACGTCAGGGACCAAGGTGCAGTTTCCTGGAGGTGAGAGTCCACCACCAAGAAGCGCCCCTCTGAGACCCCTCTCACTAGACAGCCCACAGACAAGCCAGTCCTCTTCCAGGCCAGGAGCCAGCTTACCCGTCCAGGCAGGTGTCTTCAGAGGGCCCCACAGCAGAGACCCCTCCGACAGCTGCAACTACCCATTGCCGGCAGACTTGGAGGATCCTGTGGAGGATGAGGCCCTTGCTGTCACAAATGGACGAAGAAGCAGCAGCACCAGAGGCCAACCCACCCCACCCCCCAGCTCCACAGGATGCAGGCAGAGAGGCAGACTGGAGGGGCAGGACTATCGTGTGCTGTTGGAGATCAGAGACACAATGCAAGACCAGCACAGAACTTCTCTCTCAGCTGCGATGCCACTGGACAGAGCATCCTTGGGCCGGAACACCTTTCATCACCTACGTGAGCCAGGACCCTCAGGGGGACCTGCCCGAGGCCAGTTACCAGGTGATGAAGCAGAAGATCACAGCACTTCTGCACAACCTCAAGGCCCAGCTGAAGTGCTCTCTACCCAGTCCAGGTCTGCTCCCTCCACCCCAGGCGATGTCACAGGCCCTTCCACGGCTTTCAACAGCCCCTAACCTTACCAAGGCCTTACCATTACCAGGACTTCCCACACAGAAAGCAGGACCTTCCCAGTCCAGGCCCAGGTTTCATCGAACACCACAGACACCAGTCCTCACCCAGCTTGCAGACCAGACAGCCGCCACTACACTCCTCCCAACCTTCCTCCACCCACAGCCAAGCCCGTCAACGGACAATCTGTCCTCGTTATTGGGCCTGACATCTTAAGTCCTTGATGAAGGCTTTCAACCTCATGGCGACTGATCAGCTCTCGGATAGCTGTCCTGAACACAACCACCACTTTGCTACCCTCGGGGCCGCACCCCACTGGTCCTCAGACCACGCACTCAAGCCACAGCCACCTCACAGTCCCCCTCGCCCGCTTAACAGCTGAGACCATTGGACATGACTCAGAGTGAACTGAGAATAGTTGTCAGGGACTTGAGTTGTTTATTTGTTCACTTTATCTTTGCTTAAGACACTTTACTTGGTTCATTTTTGCTTATTTTAATAAAGTCATAAGTTTACCTAAGAAGTTAATAAAGGTATCTTTGCTTAGACACTTAGTTTAACTTGGTTCATTTTGTTTACTTATAAAGTGTTGGTGAAAACTTTTAACCAAAATGGGTTAAGCCTTTGCATGGCTTGTGGGATAGATAAGGATAGTTGGTGGGATAGATAAACCTCCAGCTGCAACCATCAGTGGGACTGTTATGGTCCACCATCCCAGCGAGTCCAGATGAGTTTTTCCCCCTTTTTATTAGAAAATATCGGTTGTCCACTAGGTGTCTTCTACCATTACTCTAGGACATACTCCAGACATCCTAAATATACGAGATACATCCCAGATACCAAACATTTTGTTCCGTGTTGAATACTTAATATAACAATGATGCTTATGCTTACATCCTTTCTATTTTCCGTGCTACTAATGCGGTTGTAAGGACGTTCGTTACCTTTTGTTTCCCTCCCTCCGTCCATTTCGCTGCAGCAGATGAGAGTTGAGGGGGATGGCAGGAGAGGATGCAGAGAGGATACAGCGGGGACGCTTTAACCGAAGAAAATGACATAGAACGATCGTTACCCGTATATGTCGCGGGATAGTGTTACTTCGTATGCGGCAGAAATATTGTTCACAAAGAACAAAATATCCAGTTCACAAACGGGGAAAAATTCATCCGTTCACCAAAGTTTTTGTGCAGCTCAAAACTTCTTGTGCGGATGAAATCGCAGTGGCACGGGATGCTCGGACGGATTAGGTAGTGTATGAAACACGTATGCAGTGAGTACACAACGGATGCATTGCATTTTCCAACGGATGGCAAGCTTTTTTTAACGTTTTACATCCTCATTGCATCCATAAGTGCAGTGGGACCAGGCCTAGTCACCTTCACTGTCCGAGGAATATGCAGAAGGCTGCTCGAGCACCAGAGCTCAAACAAGTCATTTTTTTTCCTGGTTTGCTTTTTTAAGGTCCAACTTTCACAACCATAGGTAACTACGGGGAACACAATAGAGCAAAGGTCTTCAAATTTGGCAAGTTTAAGACTTGTGGACTTCAACTCCCAGAATTCCTGAGCTAACATGATTGGAGGAAGAATTCTGGGAGTTGAAGTCCACAATTCTTAAAGCTGTCAAGTTTGAAGACCCTTGTAATAGAGTGAACTTACCTATATATAGTTGTGAAGTTGATGTCCTTGTTTTTAATATTTGACTCATGTACATCATTGCTATGTGACCCTGTGCAATCCAACATTTTACTTCTGTGCTGTATTTACTGTTTGGAGTTATCTGTAATCCTAGGAAAGTGATTTTTTTTTTTACCATGCATTCTATCCCTTCATCAATTTCTATTTTGATGTTTCCATTCCTTACAGGGGTCTTGGTCTTTTTGATGTTCAGAAGGAGACCAAAATGCTCACTTTCTTGTTTGATTTTCATGGTCAGATGTTCCAGGCTTTCTTTGGTTTCTGAAAGTTATATCATCAGCAAATTGAAGATTGGGAATGAAATGGAATGAAAAGGAATAGAATAGAACCTGGAAGGGACCTTTGAGGTCCTCTAGTCCAGCCTTCTATGCCATTTCAGACAAGTGAGTGTCTAGTCTCTTCTTTAAAAGCTTCCATGATGGAGCACCCACAGCTTCTGAAGGCAAGCTATTCCAACCATTAACTGTTCTCACTGTTAAGAAATTTCTCTTGAATTCCAGGTTGCTTCTCTCTTTGATCAGTTTCAAACTGTTATTGCTTCTCTTGCCCTCTGGTGCTTTGGAGAATAATTTGAACCCCTTTTTTGTGGCAGCCCCTCAAATACTGGAATACTGTTATCATGTCACCCCTAATTCTTTTTTCTTTAGACTAACCAGACCCCAAACCTGCAGCCATTCTTCATTGATGTTGATGTTTCTTCACAAATCTGTACCCCAGTTTTTGATTCTTCAGGATCTAGCTTCCTCGTTATAATTTTGGCATACAGGTTGAATAAGAAAGGAGAAACTCCATTCTCTATTTTGCTATCTCCAGGGGTGGGCTGCTCAGAGTTCACAGGGTTCAGGAGAGTCCCTATCTAAGATTCTATGCAATTCGGAGAACCTCCAAATTCCACTCCTGGCTGGCCCCGCCCACCATGCCCTGCCCCTCCCAGGAGTCCCCACACAGTCTGTTTTGGATGCAGGTAAGTGCAGGGCACGGTCAGAGAGGGTGAAAAATGGGCTTCTGAAAGTTTGGGAAGGCTGGAAATGGGGCTGTTTCCAGCTTCCAGAGAACCTCCAGAGCCCAGGGAGGGCAAAAACAGCCCGGGGTGGGATTCTACCAGCACCTATTTGCTAGAACCGGTTCTTAACATCCTAAGCAGTTCGGAGAACCGGTTGTTGGAAGAAATTACTGGCCTAATCCTGTAAGGAAGGCAGGAAGGAAACATTCTGGTGTTGCTTACAGAAACTGCCTCTCCATTAACCCTTGTTACATTCTTGGCAGGACTAGACTTCTGTCTCAGGAACTTCTCTGGAGTATTTTTCCCCTCCTTTGCTGTACTTTGCTTGTGTGGAGTGACCATTTAAAGTTACAATGGCACTGAAAAAAGTGACTTATGACCGTTTTTCACACTTACAACTGTTGCAGCATCCCCACAGTCATGAGAGGCCAGGAGAGGAGATGCGTACCTCGATGTGAGTGATGTTGAGTTGGCCACGCCCAGTCAATAACATGACCACCAAGCCATGCCCACCAACTAAGCCACACCACATAATCGGTTGTTAAAAAATTTGAATCTCACCCCTGAAACAACCCCCGCATGCCATGGTGCAAGAGGCCGACTAGGCCACACCCACCATGGCCACACCCACCCAGCAACTGGGCAGAGACCCTTAGCTAAAATTGTTGAAGCCCACCTCTGGTTATCTTCATATGGGCAAGTAACAGAAAAGGCATTCTTCTGGAATCCATAAGATTATATTTCTTCAGTAAGAGCCTGCTGATCCTGCTGAATCTTATCAGATGGGCAGAGACAATAGAAGAGAGGAAACTTTGCAAATAACTAATCTCTAAGCCATGAAGGATTTTGAAGATAATTATCTTGGAAAACACCTACAAGCCAACTGCCAATCAACAGAGCTCAGGTAGTAATGATGTCATATGGGCATATCAAGGTATACTCATGCTGGTTGCACCATCTCACTGTGGAGCAATTCATATATTCCAAGCAAAATATTTCAAACATGAGCTCTAAGCATGAGTTTCCTCCCCATACAGGAAATTGAGTAGTTGGTGCATTAGATGAATGTGTGCAAAGGTCATAGTTACAGCTGCCACCTGCTGTTCGATCAAGAGCCATAATTTTCTATTTAAATGGAAAAAGTTTATGCTCTCCTATCATATTCAGGAAGAATCACACAGGTTAAGGGAGCCATTTTACTGAGGTGGGAAAAGAGAAGGTTATATAGCTCTGTGTTAAAGATTCTGTTCTCAAATCAAGTACAGTATTCCTGTTTTAGAAACCTAATACGATCACATAAAAAGCAGCTGTATTTTATGTGTTGATCTTATTTTACTAACATAACTGGTGGAAAAGTATAAGAACAAGGACAAAAGAAAGGTAATCTAAACCACAGGGAATAAGCATGCTGAAAGATTTGTCTCTTCTATTCAGTCCTGCTTGATTGCATTTTGCCTCTGTATTTTTTCCTGTTGACAAGCAAATCTTGAAAGTAATAAGTGCTGCATGAATTAAATACATCACAGTTGACTGCTTGGATACTGGAGAAGCTTCAAACCAATCTGAGTTCTATCAATGTGCCCCTATTGATTTCTGTGCCTTGACAGAAAATGACTAAAAAACAAATTATTGGTAGGGGCAGCCTAATAAAAGTTAATTTTCTTGTTATGTCTCTTTCTCATCCACCTAAAATAAACTTGAAGACAAACTTGTAGACAAATTTACACTTGAATTTTATCAACAATGTTAAAACTCTCATTCAAAGGGCTAGCCCGACACTAGCTTTTTGTCTTGAAATCCTGGGGCTTTTTGCCTTCAAACCATGTAAATTTGATTTTGACATGGTCCCTAACAGAAAACCAAATTTTCTGCTCTTTTTCTTACAAGTGGCATTTTAGAGGAAAAATACTGTGCAGTATTTCTTTTTATCTATCATCTATCTTCCTTATCTTAATGGAAGACGGTCAGATCTGTTCTGTAGCTTTCAAATGTGATTTCCAGACAGGGTGGGACATTCAACAGTTCTTTATCAGAACAGCTTTATGTCAATTCTGCCATTTCTAGCTTTCCCCTTGCAATATTTATCCACACAAGAGTTGTGGGGGTGGCACATTTTAGATTAAAGTTTTATACTTTAATGGTAGGTCTCACTTATGTTGGCCATGTCATGTGGGAAAATTCACTGGAGAAACCAATTATGTTTGGGAGAGTTTGCAATAAAAAGAAGCCAGGCCATCAAAGAACATGGTATCTTGACATCATTGAAGCTGACACTAGCCAGAACATAGAAAAACTGCTAGATCAGAAAATGTGGGGAAATCGATCCATAGCAGGGGTGGTATTTAGCAGGTTCTGACCAGTTCTGGAGAACTGGTAGCAGAAATATTGAGTAGTTCAGAGAACCAGCAAAAATACCACCTCTGACTGGCCCCACTGCCTTCTATTCTCTGCCTCCCAAGTCCCAGCTGATCAGCTGCATCTTCTTTTGTTGCACTGCATAGGAGAATGGAGCTGGAAAGCAGGTTAGTGGGTTGGGAGGGAGTGGGATTTTGCAGTAACCTTCCCCTGCCAAGCCTACCAAGCCACGCTCACCAAACCACACCCACAGAACCGATAGTAAAAAAGATTTGAATCCCACTACTGGTTCATAGAATCATCAAAAGTTAGATACCACTGAATCACTAGTATCATGATCATCAGTAGGGGTGGAATATTATTGTATAAATTCATTCTGGATTAATTCAATGTGGTTTATTCAAGGAGGGCCTTTCAACCTTCACAATGAAAAAGAAATTGAAGGAGTGCCCAAATTAAAGCAAAATAAGATATAAATTTGTAATCTATTGGAGCAACCTTAACAGGGATTATTTAAAATGCCAAAAAGAATTGCTTCAAATCTTGCAAAACAGATTAATTTCATGAGGTTTTAGCTATCGTCCTCCTAACATTCTCAGGTGACTTTTTGTTTCTCATATGGGATTGCTAAAATAAAGAGATTCAGAGTTGTAGAGTATACTGGCCTATTTCTTATCTTATCTTGACATTATCACATCTACTGTTTGTCATTGTACTGATTCTTTTGTCAACAATAGTAAAGAAGTCAGGCCATGAATAGAAAGCATCAAAAACATCTGCCTTTACATGCACAATATGAAGCTATATGGAAAACACCATCTGAAATGAATCACAGCTCAACACTGTCCGAATATGTAGCCAAGATATTGCAATGGAGTTTGGATTGGATAAATGTGTCATATTTAACATCAACAAGGGAAAAATAGTGAAAATTGAAGGAATCACGAAGCCTTATGGAAATAACACCAAATAAAAGCAATCACTACAAATAGCTAAATATCCCTCAAGCTAAAAACATCAAGCATGTTGAATTTGAGCAGATGATTAGAAGTGAATACACCATGGGAGTCCAAATTCATTGGAGGACATACCATCAAGGCAATTAACACCTGGGCAATTCCAGTCATTAGATATCTTGTTGGAACAGTGAATTGGAGTCAAGCAGAATCAAAATAAGGACACTGAATCCATACAGAGATGTTGATAGATGTTACATAACCAAGGAGAATAGGTGGGTGTGGGATGTTACAAGTACACCAGACAGCTGAAGAAGAAGAAAAGGGCATTATAAAAATGTCTGAAGGACAGGGAAGAAAATACACCGAAACTAAGTATACCATGAAGCTTAGTGAGACCATAATGGCCTACAATGATGAAATAAAGAATAGACAAGACACGTGCAATGGGTTGTTTGGTAAAAACAAAGCAAGGCTCAGCCATGCACTTGAAAGAAAACTGGGATGCCTGTAATTGTGGAGTCTGTCTGGCAAGAACAAATAATGTTTATTCACAGAAAATATGCATGTGTAACACTGGTAACATTCTAGGTGGTTAGAGGACTAATAACAGTAACCAAGAGTTAGATATCCTGCATACCTCAGCTAAAAGTTAGGAATAGGGATGGCCTGGAGCAAATAGAAGGTGTATTAGATAACTCCTGGAGCATTCATTAGCCAAGGCTTAGGAATAAGGATGGCTAGAGACCAAGAGGACAATTGTTAGATCATTACTAAAATGTTTATTAGATTATTTGTTTTATATATCCTGCCTTAACCCACCTTCCGCTTTAGTGAAAATGTATAAAGCTTTTTTTAATTCTATTGTTCGGGGTTCCTTAGCATTTTTTTGGAATACTGCATTCAATTTTGGTCATCATGATGTAAAAAAGAGACTCTAGAAAGAGTGCAGAGAAGAGCAACAAAGACGATTGAGGGACTGGAGGTTAAAACATATCAAGAACAGTTGCTGGAACTGAGTATGTCTACTCTAATAAAAAGAAGGACTGGGGAGACATGATAGCAGTGTTCCAATATCTCAGGGGCTGCCCCAAAGAAGAGGGAGTCAAGTTATTCTCCAAAGCACCTGAGGGCAGGACAAGGAGCAATGGGTCCCAATAATCAAGAGAGAAGCAACTTAGAACTAAGGAGAAATTTCCTGACAATTCGAACAATTAAGCAGTGGAACAACTTGCCTCCAGAAGTTGTGAATGCTCCAACACTGGAAGATTTTTAAAAAGTGTTGGATAACCATTTGTCTTAAGTGGTGTAGGGCAGGGGTCCCCAACCACCGGGCCCGGACCAGTACCGGTCCGTGGATCATTTATTACCGGGCTGAAAGAATGAATAATCGTGTGATTAAAATATATATTTCATATTAGCTAAAACTAGAAAGCCTTTACTAATGGGGAAGAATTGATTTTGCCGGTCCTTGAAAAAGTGTTTCTGCATGAAACTAGTCCCTGGTACATAAAAGGTTAGGACCACTGGTGTAGGGGTTCCTGCCTAGGCAGGGGGTTGGACTAGAAGACCTCCAAGGTCCCTTCCAACTCTATTATTCTATTCTATCTATTTCTACTCTACTCTCTACTCTACTCTACTCTACTCTACTCTACTCTACTCTACTCTACTCTACTCTACTCTATTCTATTCTATTCTATTATTGGAGTGCTTCAGTTAAAGGAGGCACAACCTGCACCTTGTGTCTAGGGTTCTTTATCAGCACCGGGCTCAGTCCCAATTTGGGGACAACACATGGCAAGGCAAAGTATTACATGGCCAATATATTTTTTAAAAAAATAGCAGACAAAGCAGATAAATTCAAAACTGGAAAAGGCTAAGAATAGGAAAATTGAAGAAAGAGACAGAGGAACTAACTCTAATTGCACAAGACCCATCCATAAGAATGAATGCAAACAGAGCCAGAATTGGGAGGATGGTAACAAATCATGAATGCTGCCTCTGCAAAGAAGCTGAAGAAACAGTGGATCACTAGTTAGCTGTTGAAAAAGATCACACAGATTGATGACAACAGAAGGATGACTAATTAGCAACAGTGGTGCATGGTAATATACCTTCAAGAAATGCCATTTGCCTGCAAGCAGGAACTGGTTGGATCATAAAAAAACAAACCACACAAAATGAAGATGCCAAAGTCCTCTGGGACTCTAGAATTCAGATAAACATCTGCCACATAATACCCCAAGCTTAACAATTGTTAGGAAATACATAAAAGTGTGGAATAGTGGGACATGGCAGTATCTGGAGATAGCCATTTCCAGTACCTGGAGACAGAAGAGAAGAGAAAGAGTTATAGAAAATCACAAGATCTGCAGATAGAACAACTGTGACAAAAGAAAGAAAATAGTATCAGTAATGCCTTGATGGCAGTTACAAAACAACTGGAGCACCACCTGAACACCATTGGCATTGACAAAAATCACCATCAGCCAATTTCAAAAGGTAGCTTTATTTGGAACAACTTACATCCTACAATGTTACATTTAACACCATCAAATAGCAACATCTACCTATCCAAGATCCTTGGGAAAGACTCAGTAAATGTATACAAAGTGTTAAATCAAGTCAAAATATTTAGCTTGCATTTTGCTGCTATACTTAAATCTTTCTACATGTGTTAAATAGACAACAATTAAGTGACCTGCCTGTCCCAAAACAATCATAACTGCCCAACAAAAGTAGTCTTTTCTGACCAAGAATTGCCCAGTTATGTTTGATTCCAATTTATATTCACATCACTTTCTTGCAGCCAAAAAAGAAGGGAACAGAAATATAAAACATACTGTATGCCCAATTGGGAAAAGCTGAAATAAAATATGATCTTAAAGCAAAGATTTTCCCCTGGCATCTGTTCTAATAAAGGATTATAAAATAGATCATATGACCATGTTTATTTTGTTTTCCCCAAAGGATTTCAGATGGGAAAATACTAAGGCCCCCAAAATTATATTATCAGCAGTTCCTACAATCAGTATCTGTTGGAACTTCTTTGATATACAAATAACAATTTACTAGCCCCACAAGATCAAAACAAGGAGATTAAAAAAAAAGAAACCTCTGCATTTGTTCAGACTTTTCCACACAAGGGAAAATATCAAGTCTGACCAAGAATTTCAGATGAATCTAAATGGTTCTTCTTCTCAAATAGATTATATTTTAGTGTTTAGTTTCTCCCTCTGTTTTTTTTTAATCATAGAATTTGTCAAGCCTTCTCCAAAATAAAAAGATACTCTTGTTGTGGTACATCTTTGTAGTTATTCTTTCAGAATGATGCTGTCAGCCTTCAAGATGCTGACAGATGCTTCTTAAAATGCTGCATCTTGCTAATTTCCCCTTAGAAAATTACGCAATTATTAAAACATTAATTTGTCTAAAAATGTTGGGTATTGTAAAGGTTTGAAAGTTCAAAATTAACATTTATTTACATATGATAAAACCTTTAGAGCAACTTTCTGCAGCCTAATAATCTTTCAAAATTAAAAGTCTGGCTTGAAATTATAAAAAATGATATCCTTCACTTTTGGAAAGCAATGGGAAGAAGAGATTATAGTCAATCCTTAAAATAACATTTAAGATATTGGTTTTCTCTTTTTACAAGTTTTGGAAAGATCAGGTTTGTGTTACAATTTCTTTTTAATAATGGATCCAAACAAACTGGATCAGCCTCGGTCTCAGAATTAATTATATGAAATAAGCATCGAGCAATTCAGTTCCCTAAAGACCCAGCAGGTGGCAGCAATTGGCTAATCTTGTTTGGATTCTGAAAGTAAGAAGTGTCTAGTTGGTGATTAAAAAGGAGACATCCATGCAATAGCAAGAGTATATTGGGAGTCAAAAGACTATTCCAGGAAAAGTTAACAATAAAGCACATCCAAAGACCTCCTTAAATATCTTTGTGAATTTGCTCAGGAACTCACAAAGATTCAAGTCTGACTTGAAGGAGACATCCATTTTTCCGATGTATTCTTTACTTAAAACTAAAATCTTAAGTCAGAACAGAACTCTTCCTTCTATATCCAAATCACAATGCAAATGAAAACTATTGGTGGAAGTGGACTTAATGGGTTGCTGGCAAGAAATCAAGAAAGTAATGATTCAACTTCCACTTATCAGGTGCTAAGATACCAATTTGTGTTATGGACTAGAATTTCTTTTTTTAAAATAAAATTTTTATTGTGTTTTCCACCAATACAACTCAAATCATATTCAAATTTTCAACAGCATTTTGACATCTACAAATATTATTATACATCCACCAATAACTATTATCTTTGTCAATAGCTAGTTCTATCTTATATTCTTATATATTTTACATATTTACAAATCATTTTCTTAAGGTCTCTTACAGTTGGTCTTCACATCTTATTTCTTATATCTGTTCTCTATCCATTCATACCATTTGTGCCAGATTGAATAATACTCAGAGTCCTCCTTCTCTTTCATTTTTAATATGAGCATGTCCATTTCCGCACATTCCATTATTTTTTATTGGACTAATCCCTCACTAGAAGTGTTAGGGGTTTTCCACATTTGTGTGGAAGCTATCCTGGCTGCTGTTAAGATATGTAAAATAATATATTTTATTTTTTGGGGGTATTGATCATTAACAATTCCTAGTAAGAAAAATTCTGGTTTAGATTCAGTTTGGTAACCCATAATTTTCTGTAGCCAATTTTTAATTTTAGTCCAATATGTCTTTGTCTCGGGGCATAACCACCACATATGATAGAAGGTGCCATCAACTTGCTGACATTTCAAACATTTTGGGCTTGTATTAGAGTATATTTTATCCAATCTTGCTGGAGCTAAATGCCACCGGCAAAACATTTTGTACAAGTTTCCTTTGTATGATGAAGATGTTGTTAATTTGTAATTTATGCTCCATAATTTCTCCCATTCTTCTAAATCTATGTTATATCCAGAGTTCCGTGCCCAGGCTATCATAGTGCTCTTCACAATCTCTTCTTGTTATGGATTAGAATTTCATAGAATAATAGAGTTTGGGAGGAACCCTGGAGTTCATCTAGTCCAACTCTCTACTCAAGCAGGAAACTCAATACCATTTCAGACAAATGGTTGTCCATGTTCTCTTTTTGAAAGCCTCTAGGGATGGAGAATCCACAACTTCTGAAGGCAAGCTATTCCATTGGTTGATTGATCTCAGTTCTAGGAAATTATAGATATTTATATATATTTTTGGGGTGTGTTTGAACTGGATATATATATATATGTGTGTGTGTGTGTGTGTGTGTGTGTGTGTGTGTGTGT
>BHFT01044888.1:0-32509 GCA_004320025.1 Laticauda laticaudata
AAAAAAAAAAAAGAGAGAGAGAGAGAGAGAGAAAGAGGGACAAAGGAAGTTGGACTCCAAATCATGAAGTCATTGGGATCAATGGCTATTAGCCTGGATGGCAGTGTCACAGCATCTGAAGGGTATCTGCTACAATATTACAGGTAGACCTTGACCTACAGCTGGTCCCTTAGCAATGGTTTGAAGTTATGATCAACCCAAAAAAGGTACATATGACTCTGGTTCCCCCTCTGTGTTCCCCCTCTGTGTCATATCATCACATTTTCAGCTTTGGACACACACACACATACACCTGAATTTATGGCCATTTGTAGCAACCTGTGGTCACATGGTTATGGTTTACAATATTTCCAGGGAAAAGTACAGGGAAAAGGGAAAAGTTGCATACAATGGGTAATGACCATACACTCACATATGGGGACTCACTTAATGAACAAAACAAAAAATGAATCACTTAACATCCAGCATGAGTTACAACTGTAATTCTGGGCTTAGTTATGTTCATAGGTCAAAGATTATAATCAAAGATTATAATCAAAGATTATAGGTAGTCCTCAACTTATGACAGTTTGTTTAGTGACTGATCAAAGGGGAAAAAAAGTAATTGATGACTTTTTCACAGTTATGACCGTTGTAGCATCCCCATGGTCATGTGTTCAAAATTCCAACACTTGGCTACTGGTTCATACTTATGACGGTTGCAGTGTCCCG
This sequence comes from Laticauda laticaudata, assembly GCA_004320025.1. Taxonomy (NCBI): domain Eukaryota; kingdom Metazoa; phylum Chordata; class Lepidosauria; order Squamata; family Elapidae; genus Laticauda; species Laticauda laticaudata. The sequence goes on from BHFT01044888.1 coordinate 712, forward strand.
GGGTCATAAGATCACCTTTTGTGACCGTCTAATCAGCAAAGTCAATGGGGAAGCTAGATTCACTTAACAACTGGTTGCTAACTGAACAACTGCAGTGATTCATTTAACAACTGTGACACAAAAAAGGTCCTAAAATGGGGCAAAACTCAAGAACAGCCTTGCTTAGCAACATAAATTTTGGGCTCAACTGTGGTCATAAGCTGAGTATCTGTAGTAGGCTGCTATACTTCATGAGCAAGGAACCAATCCAGCAAGGCATTATTTATTATGTTCTTATGCTGAACTATCACTTACATTATAGATCTAACTAGGATAGCAAGTTAGATCGGGTGATGTAGACTAAACTGTGTCAGACATTTGCCATCCCTAAAGATCTGAAAAACATTTTTGAACTTTGTCATCATCTTAAATCACTTGGGTAACTGGTTTCCCCTCTAGAATCAAAGCTATTTTACTTTTATAACATTTATGTGTACAGCAATACTGTCTCAGTATTAATACAAGTATCCTTTACCCATTGTTTCCACAAAGCAAGGGTGTCAAACTCAAGGCCCGAAGGCTGTATCCAACCCGCGGGATGTTTAGATTTGGTCTGCAGGGCCACCCTGGAAACAGCAAAGGACTGGCCCATAGTGACTCTGCCAGAGAAAAGAGAGCTCGGGAGGGCGCACACGATAGTCCTTTTTTCCTGGCAGAGGGCTGCAGATACTGGTCACAAATGAAAAATGGGCCCGGGGGGGTGCGTGGGGGACCCCCCAAGCTCCATTTTCACTGGCAGAGTGAAAAGCAAAACAAAACTACTAGCAAAGTGGACTCACCCAACCCCGTCCGGGCCACCAACAAGGTTTACCCCGACATGAGTGACATCGAGCTGCACATGCCCACCTGGACATGCCTCCTCCCCTTGAGGTCAAACGCACCACTGATGCAGCATTGCACTCTCAGTGAAACAAGTTTGACAGCCTCTGCTCTAAAGCAATGTTCTCAACCTTGACAACTTTAAGACTGCAGTCTACAACAATGTGGCCCCTGGAGAATTCTGGGAGTTTAGCGTCCATGCATCTTAAAAATTGCCAAGGTTAAAAAAACAGTGCTCTGAGCATACAAGGCAAGATCCATATCTCCACACCACTTTTAGCCTGACTTGTAAAGCAGGACTACGCTCACAGCTACGAAACAGCTTATTTCTGTGTTTTGCAATTTAATCAGCCAGATTCTTTATCTTTGATCCAAATACAATGCTGAGTTAGAAGTTAGTAAGTCCAGAGTCACCTAACTGGGTGTGAAATGGGCATTAAAAATTAAATAAAATTAATAACTGTGTGGACTTATATTTAATTGTGTGTTTGAAGACTTCTCCAAAAATCTTAAAACTCTATTTTTTGTTGGTTTTTATTACTTTTATAAAAAAATTTTGTATTTCGTAACAAATAGATTTACCATTGGTCAGACATTGTTTTTTGATTATGTGCCATTCAGACAGCAATGACTAATGGCAATCTAACCTAAACCATGGTCCTTCAAGTCTTCCAACAGTGCACCCATCATCTATTATTATTTAGCCATAATTTTATGAATCTTGGGAAATAATGCAACAACTACAAGTATTTGTGGTGGTAGAATATATAAGTATGTGTTCTGTGCAGTCACAACAAAAAATTAAAGCTATCAAAACTTTCTCCATAGAAACATACAATCCAGATAGTTAAGTTAACCTATCTGAGCACCGATTTACTTCAAACCAGTCTGATTTTATCCCCCCCCTCTTTAAAAACAAAACAAATACAAATCTTAAAACTAACAATAGGAGAAAAAATGGACTGAAATACAAAGAACACAACTGCTAATACTTGCATATTCTTATCCTCTATCTCTCTATGTATTCAAGATGGCAGTGATTAATATTATATGTAGTACTTATATGTTAGGGTGTAGGTATAGACATATGTATATAGCATATCATATGTGATGTTTTATGCACATATGAACAAACTTTTGCAGCAGCAGGCAACAGCATTCATTTTATTAATGTGTACCGACTTCCTACTGAAAAAATGAAGAATAAGCTTCTCTCTCCCCCCCCTATCTATTATCTCTCTCTCTCTCTCTCTCTCTCTCTCCCTCCCTCTCTCTCTCTCTCTCTCTCTCTCTCAAAGATATCGTCAAACCCACCGACATTTCTATTTTTGGTATAATATTTACATTTTGCTTCCAATCCTCCTAGCTGTTTTTGTCCCGACCTTCCCTTCTTTTTTGCAGCCACATATAAAACTTGTTCCAAGTATCGTAATATTCTGAATCCCCCTTATCATTCATTTCTAAGGTTAGTCTATCAGATTCTGTACATGCCATTATTTTCCTTATTATCTCTTCTTTCAGTGGTATATTTTGATTTTTCCAATACTGTGCGTAAACCATTCTTGCTGCAGTCAATACATGTATTATTAAATATAAAGCTTATTTTATCTAATCTCATTCTGTCTCTAACTCTCCATCCATCCACCCATCCATAATTTTTAAATAATCAATACTATATTGTTGTTGTACATATATTTCATGACCCAGATTTGATGTCTATACACAGGTAGCTTAAGAGGGTTGAAGTGATTTATGCTTGGATGGGACACCACCAAGAAATCTCATGACTGTACTCAAACCAGGAAGTTGAAAAATATCATAGTTGTGTAGTGTTGTCAAATGCACACATCCAGGAGATCAGTTTCCTTAATGCAGCAGTTAACTTTACAAGCAAGGATGCTGTTTCTCTTTCTCATCCATTTTTTTAATTACAGCTATCGCCTGGCTGTTTTCCTCACTTTTATCTCAGGCTGGCTCCTGTTTGGGGTGGCCTGGCACTGGAGCAGCATGTGCGAGCAAAGGCAATCCTGGAAAAGCCAACCTTTGCTGGCCAAAAGTCAACTTTCCTTTCCCAGCTTAGCAAATTAGCCAGCCTGTCAGCTTCTTGCCTTGAAGGCTTCGCTTTTGCTGGATGTTGTGGGAATGGCGACTCATCAGCTCTCCTCAGTCCGGGCTGGCAATCTGGTCATCCTCGTGGGGTCCTTTGCCAATTGCTTTGCCTAGCAATGGAAAGTTATGGCCTGTGGCTTTATGAGAGAGTGAAGGTGATGGACAGCCAAGAGATGAGGATTTGTCTGTCTTCCGGAGAAGAAAACATGCCCTGTAACGCCAGGGCAGATTTTCTCAACCTCAACAGCTTTAAGATGTGTGTGTACTTCAACTCCCAGAATTCCCCAGCCGGCACTGTGAACATTTAGGGTTTGCAAGGCTTTGAAGGGGGGGGGGGNGGGGGGGGGGGGCTGGGAGGTAGGTGGTCCACTTATAGGGCAACAAGCAGAAGAAGGCACCCGGAAATCAAAGGAGCAAGAACCCTGGCAGGGCAAGGAGGTTGCTGCAGTGGAAATGCAAAAACTCAAGAGGACAAGGGGAGCTAGCAGAAGGATCAATATTTTGAATTGGATTTTCCCAATCGGTTAAAATATAATCCCATTTGGGGCTTCCCTACATAGTGATTGATTGGACTATTGAACTCTCTCTCTCTCTCAAAAGTGAAAGGCACACACAAAAGAGGAAAGAATAAAGTGCAATTCGTGAGATACAACTAAGGAATCAAAAAATATCATGTAGATTGCAAGTTGTCCATTGTATCCATACAGAGGGATGGAATGTGTTCCTCCTTTTTAAAGGAGGGAAAAAAAAACCCTAAATATCACTAATAAACTTTAAGAGTAGCTGGTTCACTCTGTGTAAATCAGTGATGAAATGTTACACAGGGGAGCCAAAGGCTTTTTTCTAATGTGCCACAGAATATGTGTTTTATTTCCTAAACCCTAAGTGAATAATGTAATAAAAGTTGTACACCCCCCCATACCATATCTTACATAAAAGATACATTAAAAATGCATATATTATCCTGTGATCAGATGGATGGCCAAATTAGGGAGACAGACGGACAGATCTAAGAATAATTTTCTGGTTTACCACAAGTACTGCTACATACCACTGGTTTAAACCACAAATTAAAATGGATAGGCTATAATAAATAAGATTGGTACTAGCATTACAATTTATCATAAAATTGGAATACAGAACCTAGACATAGGCCATTGATTTCAATAGGGGGAAAAAGAGATGAAACGTTAAGTGTGTTTGTGAGGAAAGGATTCAGAAATGACTTCGAATTTTCTTTTTCTTTTTTATACAATTTTATTAATTTTCTACATTTAATTGGTGCTCAATAAACACTGTGTTGGATTATTTGGTTTGCTTAACAATACAAATTATATTCCTAATCTTTACTCCTTTTTTAGGCATTGATAAAATAAATTCCATGTTTGATAGTATTCGGTATCTTCTTTCTGTTTAATCTTCAATGTAAGTCTGTCCATTTCTGTAAAGTCTAATATCTTCTTAATGATCTCTTCATCTGATGATATTTCTTCATTTTTCCAATGCTGCACAAATACAATCCTTGCTGCTGTTAATACAGGCAATATACACTTTGTTTATCAATTTTTTCTGATACTATGCCTAATGAAAAAAAAGTTCAGGTTTAAGATCTACATGTTTTCCTAACATCTTTTTGACTTCTAATTTTCAAAAGTCCTCCTTAGATAGCTAGGGAGATATTCAGCATGTTTATTAGATTTTTATCCTGCTTTTATTATTGTTTAAAGTAACTCAAGGCAGCAAACATACAAAATATTCCTTCTTCCTCCTCTTCTTCCCCACAACAAGGCAAGTTGATACAGCTGAGAGAGAGTGATTGTCTCAAGGTCATCCGACTGGATTTCATGCCTAAGGTAAGACTAAAACTCACAGATTCTTGGTTTCTAGCTTGCTGCCTTAACCACTACACGAAACTGACTCTCTTGTATAAGGTGGAGAATGGAAGCACCATAAAATGGAAGCACCATAAATCACCACAGTTGATTTAATCCTGCCCCCCTCACTTTCTGCCCCTTCCCCCCTTATCTGGCCAGACACAAAACTCAGCTTTGTTTTTGCTGATTAACTAGCCACTTAGAGGTCAAGCTAAAAAGCAGGGCTAAAAGGGTGACCAATGCCAACAAATAATTTGATAATTCAGAAAGTTCTTAACTGCGCTAAAATGGACCTATGTAAACAAAAACTTAGAGATAAGTTAGACTCCAAATATACTACAGCTTGGGAAAAATGGTACAACTGGATGAAGGAGAAAAACCAGGAAATTAAAAGATAAGGATTTGAAAAATGAAATGGTTAAACTAAGAGCATATACCAAAAATACCCTATGAATATCATTAAGTGTTGTATGTTATGATTCTTGATTCTTAATGAATGTATCTTTTCTTTATGTATACTGAGAGTATTTAGTATTACACCAAACAAATTCCTAGCTGGTCCAACACACTTGGCCAATAAAGTATTCTATTCTATTTCTAAAATAGAAAATGAATATAGTTAAAATTGTTTCAATAACTGTCACACCATCTAAAGCCCATGTCACCACTGCCCATATGGATGCCAAAAGGACACAGCGACGAGCAAATTTCCATCCGTAGTTATCCCTCTCCAAAAGGCCAAAAAATTTGCATAACCGGAGAAGATAACACAGATCGCAGGGGAGACGCAGGCGGAATGGCAAAGCAGATGCGAATGAAAGCCCACTGCAAATGGAAGCGGATGGCAACGTCCCTAGCTTCTGGGACCACAGCCCAAAGCGACCGAACGACACACAATGCAGAGAAAACCATAGCGATGAAGCGGTATGCCACGGAGCACAGCGAAGCCTAATGGATGCCTGGCGTTAATTGCGCATGCGGGAGGATGCATTGCGTCACCCCCACAGATATAACGGAGCACTCGGAAGCAGGTCGCCATTCAGAGGAAAGACCTTTGCCAGACAGATTGGCTGCCATGCCTGCCCCATCCTGCATGGTCTGCCCTACAAGCTTGCTCCAGCCTTCTGCCAGCCTTGCTCCAGCCCTGCCTGCAAGCCTGCCTGCAAGCCTGCCTGCCCGCCATCTGCCAGCCAGCAACCCACAACCATGCGGATCACAGCAGCCTCACCATCTCTGCCACCCTGCAGAGGACAGGGCTACCATCTACCCTGCCCTCACTCTTTTCCTGGGCTCATGCAGCACGGGCTCGCTCTCTGGCTGGCGCTTCTGCTGCTTCTGCTTACTGAGGAAGCTGATGACAAGCACTCCAGCACCAGCCACCTCCACTAGAACCGGACCCGTTCACCCTAGACGAGCGACAAGACGAGGTGCCAGAACTCATTTTTTATAGCTTCTTGTTAATAAAGTCTATTTATGATTCACACACTGCTTCATTCTTTTTTCAATAAATCTTGTGAAACTTTATAAATGTTTAAAGCCTTTGCATGCTTGTGGATGGGTAAGATAGCTTTTGGATGGTTAGACACCTGTTGATGGGTAAACCTTGAGTTTAGGATAGCAGATGGATAGATAAACTCCAGTGCAAAACAAAGTGGACCTGTATTGTCCACCCTCCCAGTGCCACACCTATGCCTTTTTATCATAAAATTAATAATTATCACACATGTCAACATACACAACTCTGATAAACGCCCGTCATTGGTAGCCAACCAAACATACATGGCCCAATCTCATCTGGTGATGAAGACAGGCTGAAGGAAGCATCTTCCATTAAGCATCCTACCCATCCTATCTTGCACTCCACTCCCTCCAGCTCGGGAGTCACAGGTCTCAGGAGGTTGTGCTGTTCTTCGCTTCATATGAGCTCTGGGGGGGACCAATGAAGGTGCAGAGGTCTGCAACGCTGGGCTGCTTTTCGGAAATGAGATGCAGATGAGTCGCCCCCTTTTACAGGAAATTAGTATTCCCTAGCATTCCTCTAGCTATCCTCTAGACATCCTTAATATCCGAGATCGCTTCCCCTCTGCAACGTTTTTTCCGTTTAAACGCTTTTTCCATGCTGCATCCGCTAGCATTCTGACATCCATCTGTATCCCGTATCTGCGTCTGTTCACTTCCTCCCTGCATCCGTGGATGCGAGTGCGCACGATCCTACGGATATGCGATGGGCGTAACGGATCGTCGGATGCAGAATGGCATGAATTGGATACATTTTCCGCGAAAAGTTGGGCAAAAAAACCCCAAAAACTTTTGAGCGGATTATTGTCCGGAAAAAACACGAGGAGACCGGGGTTCCAACAGCAAAGTCTTTATTTAATCAGATTGGTAGAAAGAGAACGTTGGCTCAAGCCCGCCGGTCTTTTATTATCTTTGCCCGCCGCTTGTAGCCAATGACAGTTGTTTAATTTTGCCGCCCTCCCGCGGCGCGGATTGGCAAAAGACCAATCCCTTATCGTTCTTAGCAGCCAATGAATGCATTATTTGACCTGTTATTTGCATACAGAACACCCCCTCCCCTCTTGGTTCAGTCTCTACGTCGTGACAGGGGTCTCGCAATAGGCGGGGCTTCTTCGCGCTCGATTGACCTGCCAGGTCATTTTTCGCGTGTCTTCGACCGGGTTCGATGGGGATACACTAAAACACTGTTGCTGCCTTCCTCTGCTCTTCTCTCTGGAACGTCTTGGAAGGTGGCCTGGCATGGCCGCCGCCTGAGTTGCTTGGCCGGGGCTTCGACCGTCCCTCCCTTCCTTCGCAGGTTATCGCTTGGCTGGCCTCCTTCGGTGATTCTTCATCAATTTCTCCAAACCCCATGATCTCTTTTCTCTTTTTGATTTATTGTTTTCGGCGTTTGTTTTTAAACTTTCTTTATTATATTTTCGTGTTCCCCCCCTCTTTGTTTGAAAATCCTCTCTTTTTTGTCGTAGTTTGGTGTGTTTTACGCTCCTTTCTAAGTTTCGGGACCGGAGCTTCAATGTGCCGCTTCCCACTCCCTCATCGTCTCTACCTTAAATCGGTATGACTTTGGCCGTTAGTCTGTAGATTTTGTCCGGTTACCCACAGTGGGTCCCGTAACAATTTTTTGCGTATACCATTCACCAATTTAAACTCCTGAGTCGTGAGGATCAGGGGGTTTCTATGTGGAGTTGGTTAGCCATCTAGCTCATACTGATTTTCTTTCCCCTCAGTATTCTGATTGGGTTTGTTGTTGTTACTTGTGTTATTATGTTGTCGGGTGAGTAGCCGGGTTTCTTTGTGCCTTTGTTCCCATTGCCATTCTTTTCTAGCCTCCCTTGTTAACTCTGACCATTCTGTCAGCACCCTACCGTTGCCCGGATGATGCCGCGCTTTGAGGCATTCTTATACCTAGGCGAGGCTAGTATTTCGAATGTAGGCTTTAGTTGAGGTCCGTTTTATCGGACACTAGTACTCGGCAGGCCTTGGTTGCAAAAAGTTGTCTAGTTACTTTATTACCATTCTGTTGTCCTGATGGCACGATTTTCACCTCTAGCAATCTTGATATGCGTCCACGACATCAGAAACGCTGTGTCCCCTAGTGGCCTGCAAGCGATATGGAGCGCGACAGGCCCCTTGTATTTCCCAGTCCCTATAGGTGCCCTTGGGGACTGTCTCCTCTTCTGCATTGTTTGCACAGAAGACCCAAAATATTCAATTCACTATCAATGCCCGCCACCAGACATAGCCCTTGCAAGCCTTTTCATTTTAACAACTCCCGGTGTCCCCATCACATCAAACCGTTTGATAATTTTTTGGATGACTACCGTCACCCACAGTAACATCCCTTCTCTATAGATAGTTCTTTGTCTGGCTCCGGAAAGGTAAAATTCTCGCTTTTTGGATTTCCCGCCAGCTACTACCCTACCCCATTAGTTCGGCGGTCAATGGTCTTTTTCGCTGGCTCTGCACATCGTTCGCGGAGAGTGGAGATCGGCATGTCTCTTATTTTAGGCGTCATCGTTGCGCCGTTTTCTTCCGTTGCTGTCAATGCGCTCTGCTTAAAGCCCTCGCTGGAAATGTGTTCCTGGCGTGTATTAGCTTGTATGATTAGGCTCTAGAACCCGACCACCTAGTCATTCTGGGACAGGATGTTTGCGTGGCTTTGTCTTCCCGCCAAAATTCAATATGGGTTTCGTCTGCTGACAATTTGAAAAGCCCCCCGTACATATTCATGGGAATGTTTTACCCACGACAATGCGATCAAGTGTTCTCTCTCTTGTCTCAGTTAGCTGTAGTTAAAGTTCTTCGTCGCTCGCTCTTTGACAGATTTTGATCGTCGTAAGTATCGCTGAATATCCGTCGGTCTCCTCTCTTCCGTTCTGATAGTCCTGTGACTCAGGATGTTACGTCATACTCCAATACGGGGATCGAGCGGCTACGCAGATTTCCACTATGCACTCAGTTGGTTGTTTAAAATCCGTCTGCAATTGTTTGTCTTAAGAGAAGGTATCGGAGAGATGGTGTTAATAAATTCTTTCTGATTTTTTGAAAGCCGAATATCTTCTTCGCCCCCAGTCTCTCTAGAATGGTCTTTGAATTAGTCCCATTGAACCTGGATGTTATCGTCTATTTGTCCTTATATTGTGCCTTATATTGAGAGGGCTTGCCATATCGATACTCTTTGTACAAGTCTTGTCTATTTAATAGTTCTCCGAGAAATTATCTCTATATCTTCGCATTTTATTCTTGGCTCTTAATCGTTCTTTTTTGTATATCGCGATTGCTCTTGTTTTCTTATAATCTAGCAGTGTAATACCTCTGAGCTCGTGTTACTATTACATATTCTCTCACAGTAATATGTCGTCGCTTCATCATTGTCCGCGAAGCCATTCTAAGATCCTTTACCTATTGAATTAACCTTTCTTGTCTAGACTTCTGAGCTTCTTGCTCGGATATGTTGGTGGATGATTGCACCTTTTTATGATTTAGAACGTGTTCGTATTGAATTTTCTTGTTCTGATTTTATGCTTAAGTGATAGACCATGATTTTTTGTATAACTGAACAGTCAGACATCGTATAGGGACACAGAGTATCTCGAACATCCTTGTGTTATGCGCCTTTCTTAGAATTCGCATTACCATATAATACTGCGAGAAAAGCACGTGCCTATGCTGTTGGATCTACACTACGCCAAAATATGAGTCTCCTTGCATTCTGAATCACGCTCTGTGTTCATCCAATTGTCCTGCGTGTGTGCCTCGCCCTGTGCTTAATCGTGTCAGTGTACTCTACGAGAGTCTGAGTCTTCTGGATATGCTTTCGTTCTGCGAGTTGTCTTGGATATCATATTTTTCTAAGCTATGTGTTCAATTATATTTTCATAGTCAGAGGGTTCCGAAAGAACATTCTGCGCATCGTGCGCCCCGAGCGATAGCTCTCTATACTATTTTGCTCCTGATGTAGGTGAATAAGCATGACAATAGCACGTAGGCTTGTATAGATACTTACGGGACTCTAGTTTTGGTAGTGCTGATGTTATGTTCTTAGTGATGGGCTGTGTCAATCGCCTGCTTGTTCTATCTCACCATACTAGATTACGCAATCTGACTGCGTCGGCTTTGAAGAATCCAGAGAGGATATGACATCGAGTCACTAGTAGGGTCGATCGTACTCAGTTTTGCCTTTCTTCCTCAATGATCTGCAGACTAACATATTACTAGCAAGTCTTCCTCTAACCTTAGCACCGCTTGTCTATACTAATATCCCATAGTCTGTTTATTAACGTACCTGTCGTTTTTGCCTATTATAAATGTCAAACTCAACAACCCGTTTGAGACTGTGACATCTTATTGTAACTTCACTTATAGTCGTAAGCTACTTGTCTCCTGTCTTCTACATCTGTCATGAGAGAAATAAGAGCGCCAGACACGTCCCACGCTATATCGTATTGATGTTCCACAGTGATGACTTCTTTGCTGATTTCTCTATCGCTGAATCTGTGAATATCCCCTTATTAGGTCTTCTCCAAAGGTGTGTTGATTTGCTCACTCGTTCTTATTCCCGGTTCACTCCTGATGCCCATTTATTAGCGTCGTATGGTGGGGTCATTGTTTTAGGATTTGTATGTGCGGATTTGGCGCGAGGCAAATCCTATGTTCTTGAGACATCGCGTACATGATAGATCAAAGGTATTCTGTCATAACCCTGTGCACTGCCTTCTTGTAGGTCTCTTTCTTTGCAGGTAGGAGCGCATTTTTCTTCTTTATAAGTGCTTTGCGTGAGCGTTTGCATAGTGCATGCAGAGCCTGTTGTGATTCGATCTAATTCTGTTGTATCTACGCATTTCTGGGTCTTGTACGAACTTGAAATCTAAGCCACCTACTTGACTCAATAATAGTTTCTCTGTGAGTACGTGTTTGGGTTCCCTGGTAAGCTACCACGTGAGCAGCTGCATTTATTGTGTTCTGAATCCTCTCGAGAAGTACATTGGTTTCCGGTCGTCATAGATTTGCCATCTGTGCTGAATGATTGGCAACTAGTGTTTTTTCATTTAGTTGTGTGGCTTGTCCCAAGAGACAACTAAACAAAGCGCGAAACAGAACAATCCATCACACTCACACCTCACCTATCTCATCGGCAAAGTTCTCTCCCTACAAAATCTCAAACTAGGTACGTACATCACTCGTATTCACAGCCAGGCTCCCCCCATCTACCCTCACTTCCCTATACACACCTCCAAGTGTCATTAAATTCAAGGAATTTATCTCGAGACTCACCAACCCCGACCCCTTATCCCTCACACACCGCGACTCGCACGGCTCTAAGAGCATCACTCTGACCAATCCATCTCGGGCACGACTCCCTTCTACCTCTAGCAGCGGCATAAATTATCCAGAGAAGCATCTCGCATATTCCTCATCCAAACTTACTCATCTATGAGAAGCACAGAGGTATCGAAGAAAAAACATATCTCTCAAATGATCACTGAATGACCACACTTCTGCGATACGATACCGTTCCGCCGCACAGCGTCTCACAATCGCTACCCACAGGTCTAGAAAATCCCGACTTATACCTACTTGCCAGGAGCCCAATACGTGTATCGTGATAACACTTCAGATATCAATCATCACTATCGTATCGACTTCAAGATGTCTCTCCATATCTTCATTGTATTACTATATTAAACTGTGTTAGATTATGTTTGCTTGTGCTCGTGTGGGCCGTGCGATGTTTGTTCGTGCCTGCTGTCTGTCGTGTTTGTTGCACGTTTTCTGCTATCTTGTGTCTGGTGTGTGTGTGGTTGTGTTGAACGGCTTCCAATTCTCTTATCTTCCCGGTATCTAGCATCTCAGCCTGGCCATGTTTTTCCGCGCATGTGTTGCCTCTAAACTAGGCTTTATCTCGTTTCCGACAAGTGTCTTATCAGTCAACATTTCAGCGCTGGTCACTATTCTCAGCACCTCGCAGCATATACATCCAGGCTTCTGTTATTCAATCTCCTTCGTAGTGATGGTCTGAGATTTCCACGTTCTTCCCAGCCTTATCTGTCGTTTATATATCAGGATAGGCACCGGTAGATTCTGTGTCCCAGGATTTTGACGTCTTATACCCTCCTCTTTTTCCCTCCTGCGCGTCCTCTCCTTTTGAGTAGATTGACATGCCGTCTATGTATTCTGATACCGTTACATTCCTCTGTAGGATCTTTATTCACAAATAGTATGTTTATCTCGTCGAATTTTCACAACACCAGATCTGAGCGGGTAGACCCTACCCACAACAAACTGAATAAACAGACGTCACTGTGATGTGCTCCGGGATGAGATTCTGCTAAATGTTGCTACAAACTAAAAAGCACTACAATGACGGTGCGCGAGCGTGCCAAATATATAAACCAAAATGAAGTGAACCCGACAGTCTACCAGCACAGAGCACACTACACCAGACACACAACACACACACATACACATCGACACCACACACACACACACTACCCGTCTCATCTAACAAACACAAACACAGCCACTATTTAGCATATTTCGTGAATGTACTTAATATCCAATCCGTTATGCTCTCCAGTAGATATAATCTGATACGTTATATATATTCTTGGCATATTATCAGTAATAAGATCTCCCTTCTTCATTCGTGGTTTTTATTCAACCAGAGTTTTAGACATGTTCAGTATTATCCAAACTTTTTCTATCTACCAGTCATTCACCATTTCATCTATTCTCTTGCCTGCGTATAGTTTTTCTCTTCTAGCTCTGTCTGCATTCGCCTGCATGCTTAGTAATGTGAGCTTTGCACTTCCTTCTCCGTCTTTTTAACTATGGCTACGGTGTTCCGTTGACTTAGTACCCTCTTGTGCGCCAGTTTTTCCGTGGGAAAAACATCGAAGGTTTGGCATGTGTCTGATATATCGTCACAAGCAGCAGTTTCTGTACTTGTATAGTTCAGGCTGAAGTACATAGAGGTAGTACTTTGGCTCTAAGCCGCCTGCCCTGGCGTCTTTTACAATCTCTTGCGGCTCAAGGTTAGTCTTAGCTTCTGGGATTGACCTGCTGGTGAGCCCTCTTGAGTTACGTCTCAGTATTGGTATTCAGCTTCGTTTAATGTTTGCCTCTCCATTTCACCCGCCACACCATAAGACCATAACAGCATTCAATCTATCAACAAGAGGAGATACACTACACTCGAATGCACTTCATAACGCACAGGCCACTGATCGAAGGGAATTTCATATGAATGTGCTTTCGCTGCCTCATATAATACGACTACCCAGCAACAGACCAGTCGCAAAATACAGAAACAAACCATCAATCTAGAATCGCAGAAACACTTACCCATGGATGCCAACAAAGGTACCAACTATCAGAAAGACAAGCCACACAAACTACGTGCACATAGCAAACACTGCCACAAAGCACTATCCAAAGAAGAACAAAAGACATCTCCCGCTAATTCCAATCACCATTAGAGCAAGGATCACTATTGTCGAAATCACCTTTACCACTCCTTTACCTATCGGACACTAAGCCGTGTGTCTACTATCCGAAAGCAGTTGATTGTTATGCAATACATAGCTGACTATCAAACAAGCTTTAAACACAACCTACTCCAAGAATACCCAATGCTCTACAAATCTATGCCAACACTATCTCCGCACCACCTACTAGAAAAATAACCATCCATATTACTCAATTGAGATAAAACCTCTCTCACCAAAACCATGCGAAATGATAAAACCCAGCAAATAATATATATTTCTATCTATTTAGAAACATAAAATGTCAGCTCTATGATTCGGCACTAAAAAGCATGTTTTTAAATAGATCTGCTAGGGAAGACCATTTGCTCCCCTAAGAAGTAACAACAATAGAAGACTACCCCACTTCAACGTTAACCAACTACACTAGAATACTAAATCTCGATTCTAGCTCGACCTCTACCAAGAGAAAACATGCCACGCCCATTCCTTAATCCACACAACAATCACAGAGAGCCTAAAGACACCCAAAATCCTCCCAACTCATCCTTATGCAGAACCTCAGTTCAAGTTAACATACACTCATAAACAAAGATATACCCCATGGTTTTGCTTTATTACCCAACCAAAACTCGACTCTAAGTGAGCTCTGGACTGTCAGGTGAGTGCCCTAGCCTTGTCACCTCAGGATGCAGAAGAAGAAACGCTTCCGTCACCATGCAAGGCATTCCCAAGAACAACATCACAAGCGACCTCTCCCAGAGTTACTCTATGCCTTAATCACTATACACAACACACACTGACGCCCTCATCCAATACCAAGCTTCTTCATCCTCTAGCGACAAAAAAAGTAGAAGGAAGCAACGGCATGGACTCCAACCACACTAATTCAGACTATCTTGCTTGTCACCGCAGAGACCTCTCAACACTCCCACCCACACCTTACCTAATCATCGGAGATCGCATGTAGGAAAGCACAACATAAGCGCATCACAAAATCCCCACACAAACTCTGCACACAGCACTAGCATGCCACCGTCTTATCCCATAATGCTTATAGCACAACCCACTTGTAAAATATATGAAAAACCCCATGACACTAACGTGCTTCTCGTGCACCTCAATAATCAATACAAACTTAGTCCCCATATGCAAACAATTCACTATGCATCAGAAAACAAACTATATCATTATCGTGATCACCTTCCTAGTAACAATATAACATTTTAATCATTTACAAAAAAAACATACCACCCTAGTGCCTCACTCTACATCTATACCAAATTCCAGGTTAATAATGAACAATAGAAAATGTGAGCATGGTCTATTATCTCGAGAAAAGATTATAGCGAAATCACAAAAAACACCTAATAATCGATATCACCACGCTCACAACTTCTACATCCTCCTCTTAACTCTACACCATCAATCTTATTACCCCTTACAAGAGAAATTCCATCATCAATGCTCCAGAGCAAAGCTTAGCCAAAATCAGTACCAAAATGCATCAAATACCTTAAAATACTGAAACAACAACTATAGCTTCTTCAAGCCTTAACTTACTATACCTAGTAACACCAACTCTATAGCTATTTTCCTCAAAATGATAAAAGAGTTTACCCACCTAACTCGTCAAGAAAGAAATCTCTCTAACTAATAACCATTATTAGACATTGGATACACTGCGAAGATATCAAGCAGAAAATGTCTAAAGTCGTCTACCACATCCCTGATCAAATAAAAGCCGAGGCTTACAGACAAATATCTGCTCAATTCTTTCTCCACAACAACATTTAAATATCAAAGTACAATACGCACTATCACAGATAGAGATGTGATCCAATCCACTCACACAATATACAAACCCTTAAAAAACACTAAGAACTCAGAATAGAGATAATATCCCAAAGAAACCAACACAATACGAAAAATACCCTTGCACATTGCCCCCTATCTCGTCTTTTCGCTGAAGAAATTACCATCTAAGAAAGTTAACATAGCGACAATGACTAACAGTAATAAGTAGTCACACACATTGAAACACACGAAACTCAATTCAAAGAGAATGCCATATATATTGACCTTTTGTCCACTAGCTACAGCTAAAACTACAGCCACGCACATTGCACTAGATTTACATATTATAGAAATAAAAACGCAGAGAAGCCATTGTCCTAAAAATACTCGGTAACACTTATCAAAACAACAACCACAAAACAAATAATCAAGACCATAGATGTGAAGTATTAGAAAAACTAACGCTAATATGATGCCAAAACTAAGATGCGGAAATGGAGACAAACACAGCCAGATTAAACATAAGACCTCGTCGGAATCGCTGAGCAACACATTGACTAAAACCCTGCCTTTCTTCCATCCAATATCAGTTAATCTTTAAATAAATTCACCTAACGATAATATGTAAATAACTATACACACTATCCCCTAGTTGTTTGTTTTTTTGCATAAGTTTCAGGTTGAGGATCTCGCTATTTATCTTCCCAACAAGATAAATCACACATATTAATATTTTACCACCACACGTTTAACAAGCAATCACAAAAAAGAGACCTATCCACCCACACAGAAGACATTAGCTCATGATCTATTCAACCATTCCTATAAGCTCTTCCAACTCTAAGTCAGACTTATGCTGTCTCACTGCACATTCTTCACCCCTTCTTTCAAACCCCTAGATTCCTTCTACATTGCCATTCACATAGGCAAATCTGACAAGCCCCAGCCATTAATATCTTATCTCCCACCAACCAACCAACCACTCGCAATCAGCCAATTAGGTCTTTAGTTCTCAAAGTAAACACCACAGAAGTATAAACAAAAACACAATCAATCTCAGAAATCCTGGAACCAGCACAACTAATGTATCTAACCCTGAACTCCCACTACCCAAGCCGGCGCCAAGACCTCTCAACCTCTATAATCAGCGACCCGCCAGCCACCATAAAACGCAAACACAGCCAACCCCTAGTCTCTAAACTCTCTCCATAGTCAAAAGGATCCTACAAAGCATCTATAATCCCCGCGCACTCCCACAATCTCTACCTAGTCACACGCCCACCTACTAGCCTATATAATGAGATGAAAGTCTAGCTTCCACTGTAAAGAAAGCTTTCTATCCCTCACTTCTTGCCAGGTAAAAACACTATGCTACCTGTATGAAACACACGGCCTTCCATCCATATCGCTAGTCTATGACACTGTACAAGACCCTTTAGTAATCATACTGAACTTACCCCTTATCCTCTCCTCTTTTATGGGAGTACTTCCAATATGCTCCCCTCCAAAATTGGGTACACGAGGAGAAAAACCGAATAACCGAGAAACCACATACAAAATACACTCGCGAATAAACCTTCTAGAAATCATTCCTAAAGTTCACTATATGAACTCTACCAGGCCTACTATATTCCTCAATTCTCGAAGTGTTTTCGCGAGTATATTACCCCTATGCTTCATGTTGGCTTCTACACAAGTTCTCCAGACTACACTTTTCATGCCCATGAATTCTTCTATCTTCTATCCTCTTCTTTTTTATTGCGATCTCTATAGAGCAATGTGAGCTATCGAGGAGGCCGTTTGGGCTCAACAGTACCTTAAGTTATCTCTACTTCACACTAATCTCCATTATACTATTAGCCATCAAGTTATGGATCACTCATCATTGGAATCTATTACCAAGCGAGATTCTTCCTTGGAGTGATATTTTAGACCAGTCTTCAACAGCTCTGAAAATATAACCTACTTACACGGGCTCCCATATTATCTAGCGAAATATTCTTTATCGACCGTTTGACAGACTTACTCCCATAAGTTCGTACAGCTAACAACATATGACCTCCAATTACTAACTTGCCTTTGCAACTGGCTCACTCATCTTTCTCTCTATCGCCTTGACAATTTTCAGTATCTATTCACTAGCATCATCTCTCTTTTCGCATCTGCTTACGATAAACCCCTAACATAAATCTGAGTTGCCTTCCTCAGACAGAAACCTGCCAATGTTTACTTAAACATACTCCTTTCTTGTAGACCTATTTCGTCTTATTGAGATCTCAATCACAATTACCACTTCGCAAGAATCATCTACATATACTGCAATTCTGATGCCCAACCAGACCTAATCAGCCTATTATGAGCAATGTGTTTGGACGTCAGACAATACTGATTCCATTTTGCGACTGATTCTACTGGCTCGATCGCTCATTCAGATCTATCGCATTTACTCAACACTGGTCAGTTACCAAAAGTAGATCAAGCAGCTTAGCACACCTCTACTTTTCACAATATACCATATAACACGCTAATTCCATCCTCCACTGCACCAGATATTTACATATACAAAGAAAAAATTGTAATTTATATCTTCAATCTATAATTAGTTATTGCACTGATTCTCTATGTCTGTTAGAATGTTAGCAAGCCCAATTGCCGGTATCCCCCCCCCCTATAGAGAAATGGGCACAAATGCAGACCCCCTCTACTAGTTTTAAAACCTGTTAGCACCCTTTACATATCATCCCTGTTATGTTCTCTTATAGGCTTTACCACGATTTGTATGGTATATCCTCGCCTATTAATGACATACCGTGTTTTGTCCTGCATCAGCAATCAACAAGCCAGTTAATCACTTTAGGCATATGTCTCATATGTGTGTTTAAACCTCTTTCTTTCTGCTAGCATTTGTTTTTGTCTTTCGAAACTATAACGCAACAATATTTAGTGATCACATACGCGAAAGAGGACTAAGAGTACATTCACTTTAATGGATAAGCTTATGGATGGATCAACGAATACTTGAATCTCCATTTTAGGCTACTAACCGATTCATAGAATCTCACATTCGATTATCTTTTTATCTCCTCAAAATAAATTCTTCACTAAATACCTTGCTGAGCCTGAGCCTTTGGTCTCAAAGTCTATGAAGGTCTTCAATCCTAATGATAATACACCTATATGAACTAATAAATCATGGCATACATCTGGGTATTTTTGATTTGCATAACACTCTCAGAATTAAAAATCAATACTATTGTATTAGAAAACTAAGATCAACGAGAGCGTCTTTTGTCTTTAGTACCTAACTCAGTTCTATTTAATTGCCATGTTGACCTCATTCTCTTTGCTAAATAAGTAGAACAACATTGACTTCATTTGTTTTCAACAAGCATTAACAGTTCTCGCTTCATATTGACTAACAGAGCTTTAATGTAACTGCGCACAAACTAGAGTGAAGTAAAAAATATATAGTAATTCAATCTTAAGATCATCAATAGTACTTAGCCAATGTCTTTTGTTACAAGGTAACAATCTACTACCAAAATTTTATGATATGGTAGCAAATAAATAATCTTGCGTTATATAGCCAAAGTATATGACAACCAATACACATTGGATTGGAATGTGCACCAAGTGATATCACTTTTATTTTGATATCAGAAATAGACTTACTTGACTTCAGATACCTTCAGCTAACTAGTTAGAACTTTTTATCCTTTTAACTAACACAAATCCTCTTACTCTATGCTAATTTTATCACAAGAGGTCTATATTCCTTATTTTTTCTTTAATACATTCAGACTCACCTTATCAACTCGCTCATTCCACTACATTAGGATTATCTAGAAGAAAAATTATCTTTTCTGTGATCTTCCTTCTACACAGATAACACGAGCTCCTTTTACGCATCACTTTAGACAGCACTGAAATGTTGATAATCCTATGTGTTGGTGTGCTTGACTGATTATAATCTCTGAATTCATCTTCTAAACAGCAAAACGGAAAAAACAAAAATCTTGAATATTACCGTAGGGAAAATCAGAACTAATAATTAATATAATTTAATAATAAATGCATACTAACTCTACAAATATACTTGAGGAAAAAAATATTAATCTCTCATGGATTACACTACTTTCCAAGTATGAGTTAAAAACACTAGGAATGATACACAATTGTTATTAATGTTCATGCCTTCTACGAATATAATATGCTTATTTTCTATGGGGGTGTCCTATCTACAATGGAATTTCTCCAACCATCTGTCTCATTTAGTATCTTGCCAAAAGTCAAAATAAAGACAAATCTCCTTTAATTAAGCCATCCATTTATCATGACTTTATCAACTAATAATTTAGTACATGAGGAAGAAAGACCAAATAGCTGAGACAGCACCTATAGCGTTTGATAACCACCTAGGCTCTCTTCTCCCTATCAGCAGAATCAATGAGCTGAGTGTCCTTGTATGTCGATCATATACTCCACAAAGGTGAAGGTATTATATCTCAATCCTCGACGATCAGCACTTTTAACATATGAGTACTGAGCTTGATGCTAGATACATCTATAACGTCTGACATCGGGTGAGAAGTGACTATTAGAAGCCTTATGTTAGTCAGTCCAACACACAGTATAGAAGACAGCTCTTAATCTAAGCCACAATTTCATTCCCCAGACTTCCGACACCTCAAAGGGAGACTTGTCACATAGGTAACAATCCAATTATCTCTACCTTCTTCAGCCACTCTTTGAAGTAATCATCTACCAAACAATATTTAAGAAATTTAATTATCTAGCCACTTATAACTTTTCTAAATTTCCTAGGATAATTTTAATTCATTCCTAGAGATAGTATTAACTATTTCATATAATGTGAATTAGTACCAGAATCTCCAACTTTTTTTATGCCCCTGTAATTCTTATTAAATTCTCCCGCCAAAGATTGGCAAGGTCTTACCATTAAGCTTGATAGGTAAAGTCAAAACCCCGAAATAGAGCGATGTTTTACTGTCCTGGATGCCTTCCTGATTTGCCACAGGAGTTTTGCAGCAATTATTCAGGATTCTCGATTCCACAATAATCATGGAGTCTCAGCCAAACTTCAAAAAAATGTGAAAATGACTCCTGTTTCAAGCTTCCCCGACAAAACAGATTCCCACATCATGTCGGTTCCTGTGCGCTTGCCACCGGATTGCCCCTAACCAGATGGATCTTCGAGTATACGTTTACCCCATAGAGATCAAACTAAAACATTGGGAACTCAGCAGGGACCGGGTGAATCGCAACCCCCCCTCCTCAACTGGCTTAACTCCCTTTTCCGAAAGGCTGCAAGATGCATCAGCAAATGCATTCCACCAAAGAAGCTTTTCATCTGGATAAGAAATGTTGCAGAGGAATCCATGAGAAAGTGAAATTTTTCCAACCAGCAAGATTACAAGAATATTTAAATACCCTGATTAAGTTTTATTAAAGAACATACGCTCCGAAAACTGAATATGAATAAAGAAAAGTTGTATTTTTCTCACCTTATCCTTCCTTAATTATAGCAAATGAATGGAGCAATCAAAACCCAGTTGCATCAGCACTGTAATTAAATTGAAAATTAACCAAGGCACATAAGATTTCCTAGCATGAAAAAAAAACTTTTTTTGCTATAAGGGCAAGGAGAAGAAAAAAATTAATGTTAAATTCTGGAGAGCTCTTGAATTTATAAATTAGAGCGAAACTATAACAAAAACTCCTAAAAGATACACTGTAACTGAAGCTTTATAACGAACTATAACCCCAGAGAAAAATATCAAAAAAGAAGTGCTAAATGAACACAACTGTGTTATTTGGATTGCTTTTGTATTGATTTTGGGAATTATTATTTGAAGACTAAAAAATTTTGATGTTAAAAAAAACAATGGCCAACATTGTTAGTAACTGAAAAATTAATTTAAAAAAAGCTAAAAAAGAGGATCAAGAAGAAGGCTCTTTCCGTATCTGGCTTTCCATTTTTTTAAAATTCAGTTACCAAGTAGTGGATAAATTCTGACCACCTAGACAGAAAACCTCAGCCATAAAATTGGAGACATAGAATATCGGTAGTATAATATAGAATTCCATTCATATATAAGCCATAAAACTAGAGCAACTATAACACAATTTCTCTAGCCATGTATGGAAGGAAAGTATAACTACCTAGAACACAACTGTATAGCTAAAAAGCTATATATACCTAAATATCAACCAATTAACAATGTTAGGAAAATTGTTATAGAAAGTATGTAAGGTGATAGCAACACCAAATACGCTATAGTTCAAAAAGCTAACAAAATTTTCTGAACAATGAGATCACATCATTACCTACAATACACAGCAACACTAGAGACCTATGAATGCAGCTACATCCAAGGCAAACTTTAAGAGACCAAGAGATTATATTTACAGGAAAAATTATAAGCGGATATGCAAAAAGATAACGAAAGGCAAAAACATGAGAATATATAGAGGATGAACTCTCTACTCCTAACAATCAATCATGAGACAAAAAAATACTTAATAGCGCGACCGCACACTGCCCAAGCTAAGAAATGGTGACAGAAGAAATAGATGCTAAAATCATAGACAGTGCACATGTCCATACATTCTCTTAACAACGATGAACTGCGTGTCGCAACAAATAAATCTTAATCTTACACTGCTCTGCCACTATTCAGTCTCTTTTACTCTTAATCGCATCACATTGCTTCACAATGCACAGTTTTTTTGCCCCAACTGTCCTCAGTCAAGTCACAACTCATTACACACCTCGTGTACAAAGTGCATTCACAACACAGATGCTTATGTGATAGCTCTATCAACAAATCTTCTTGAACCCCTGGTAAATACGAGTAGTGTCAATCCATGCGTTCCGTCTGCATGCCCACACTAAGTCTTTAACTGTTATGTTCACAGTCTGTCCGTTCTGCACTTCACTTACATTTAATAAAGAACCATTCCTAATCGGTATATCATTGCTCACCTATCCCTCTCCCTAGTGACTATCTCCGCATAATCAATTCTGCTCTGGACCAGGGAGTGTGTTCCTTAAGTCTGGACAGCATGTATATTTTGCCACAACAGACACTTTATATGAACTAGATCGCCAACTCTCTATAGAGTACAATAAATACAATGAGATACGTCATAAGATATTAAGAAATGATATTCGGATGCGAACAAACTTTAACGCAAACAAATAAATCCAGCTAGTTGTATAAGTAATCATAGCATCTCTTATAAATCCTTTCCAAGAGTTAACGTCATAACACACATTAATACACCAGTGACATAACATTAACCAAATTATCATCTCAAAAAGAATGAGTCGAAACATAATTATAATTAAGAGCTAATAAGGTGTAATTAACAACTTGGCCGTGAAAGAGCAAGAACTACTCTTCGTCCTATACCACACAGAGAAGACGAGCAAACCACCTGCATCTCACTTTATCATCACTATGCAGACTAACACCTGTACTGCAGACTCGTATCCATCACCAAACACACTTTTTTGCATCTGAATCGTCTACCCATTCTCACTTCCACAGACATAACTACGTAGTCTATGTCCACTCAATAGCCATTAATGTATTTAAAACGTAACAAAGCCAAACCCATCCTATCTCGGATGAAAGAACCAGAAGCAATGTCTCAATACGTGCGAGACAAGTGTGACAACCATCTTCTTGACCAATCTCTTTGAATCTCTATCTTCACGGAAGTAGAAATACCAAAGATCGCCTGACTCCACTGAAGCGAGACTCTTTTGTTCCCTACACGTATTCGGTCGCAAGCAATACGCAGCAGTATTGGACTGTCTACTATCACATATCCTAAGCTCCGGCATCAATAAGAGTTCTTCGAGACCTCACAAAAAACACTCTTTTGATCTTGGCATTCCAGAACTTCACTGAAATGAAGCCTCAAGCTCAATAGTTTTGATACGAGTTATCCTCGTACCAGCGCCCGACTACGAGCCCCAGTTTGATACGCATAGCGGGAACATACACGCATACTTCCGTCCACTCATGAACCCGTGTCGCGTGCCATCGCATCAATTCCCTTTAACTGAGCAACATTCCGTCGCTATATTCTCTAACATCCGATCCATTCCACTCGCACATGCAATCCACGCATACTTCTCAACATCCTCTACGCGACTTCATGAGCAGAAAACAGACACACTGGACGCGGAAAGCGACACCCGAGCTATAGATCCAAGATATCACTCCACAAAAACAGACACAGGAGGAAGCCAAACGGACATGATACGAGGCTATCGCATTTCCAGTAGCACGGACAAGTAGAAACAAGATGAAAGCGTGATGGCAGCTTCTATTACAAAGACATATAAAGTATAAAATGGAGACGCGTCGCCACAAAAAAATCGTTTTTAATAGACCAGAAGGAGACGAATATCTAAACGATTCATATGAGATTAGGACTGTCTTAGGTCTCAGAAATTTAGTTCTCTAGGAATGCTCAATGAGCAACAACCCATGGAGTGTAAGCACCTTATATCAATAAACGAGAAGAGGACACCCAAAGAGCATCACCTAGAAAAAGAATTACTCATTTCCTTTTACTAAGAACCAAAGGCAGCCGCTGGAACATATCATCGCATGACCTACTGCTCAACGTCCAGTCACATCCTAGCTCCTTCCGCTTGCAACCACAACCTACCATCACACTTTCCACCTAGGCCTCCTATGCTCTTCTCAACGTATGCACAGTCTCATCTATCTATCCCACCAATCCACGTATCTGTGCTACAAACATGCGCATAGTCCCAATCGTATCCCAGCCCTACCTTTCATCTCTTACTATAGACAGTCAGAAACCCTACTAAGAGCATCGGCTCCAAGAAGTTCGGTTTCCCAGCATAGTATCTACGCGATCGCCACAGAAAAAGAGACAGAGTTACTCAAACGTTCTGAGGTCCGATAATAACGAAGAGCGTCTGGGGAAAAGACATGGAGTAGTAGGATTGATGAAAAAACCGTAGAGGCCCCGTGCACTTCCCAAGAAACTATAACCCTCGTATGAGCAGGATCCCAGAACCTACTCATGAGATTCACGCGCGACCCAACCGCAGTGTTTGACGACAAGTGCATGCAGACGCACCCTGACACCTCTAGCCGCAGCCCATGGACTCTACCAATAGGCTGCCAAAACACCAACTTCCTGCCAGCCTGGACCCGTGCCAATCTCGCAATCTTCGCCCTACCTGGCCGTCCACTACCCGAATTATCCATGCGACACATGCCATCCGGATACCATCAGGTCCTAGAACAAGTGGCAGTGCTACCACCAACACCATCGAACGAGTGGTGGCACCAGCAGCATACAGCTTTACTATGATCTTGGTAACATAATGCATCGTAGTGAACAAGAGCTCCAGATTGTCTGAGTCGAAATACCATTTGTAGAACTTCTAGATGGCAAATCTTTCCTCTTCTCCAGATTTCTCTCTCTTTAACTTGTTAGCCGAAATTTTAAAGGCACTCTGAAATAGATCAATATTGGTTCTGAGCATGTGTATCAAATTAGATCCGAGACCACATTTCCTTCCTCCACCAATCTCTCTCTTATCACAATTACTTTATTGGAGACAAAAAGCAACTACCATCCTCCAAATCTCTATCCGACGCGCCCACGGTCAAAATATGGAAGACGCTTTGGTAGCCACCCCATCTTCTTTTTATTGAACTTAGACCACTATACTCCTATAAATCCAATCTACAAGAGACAATGCTCTTTCAGTTATCACTGATTTCCTCTTTTCAGCCCTCCAGCCCCCTAAATGCGATCACTATGCTGCCTACCATATATCTTACTGCTATCTCTCACCTTACACAAAAGTGCAACATCTCTCAGATGTCTCAGTTATACCAATCTCTAGTGATCTCGACTCAGGAAAAGGCCTGGATATAACACAATCATTTCAATTCTATTGCATCTTCCCACTATATCCAGACGGCAATCTCGCCCAACATCAACAAAACTGAGACAAACATTGCAACCATACTACTTCATTCGCTTGTACTCAAATATGACCACCCTTGTCTACTCCTATATCAGTACACCTATCGCGTGCATAAGCCCATACTTACCATATGCCTCACTCCCCATAGTTGAACTCTAAGTTCATTACGTTCGAAAACTATCATACTTCTTCAGGTCTGGCAAGACGGATGAATAGAGGGCTTGTTTCAAGAGAATATCGCCTTTGGGCATCTAAATGAGTCCATAAACTAAGTCACAGTATCCTATCAAAATCAAACCGAATACATGAGCAGCAATCATCCTACATGAACATAGTCGTAGACACTGCAATCGACATCTGTGAAGCATCCTTTCCAGTTTCTACCTCAACTGAAGACAAAGTACTCATTCCGCAGCCCTAGCAAGTTAATCCAAGTGTGCTATTGTGCACTTGTCAACAGAATCAAGACTTTTGACGCCAACTAAGAGAAATACATTGTTGAGGACATAGAAGACTTGCTATAACTGAAACCCGGAATGGATAGGCAAGGTTAATAATATCGACAGATAATCATCATATGTAGATGATATAAGCCAAACAAGGCTCCAACAGAGTACATCGAAGTGAAGGACAGAAGCACCACACATCTCCTCCGAAAGACACTCTTGCCCTGAAAAAAATCTCTCCCACGCATCCCCTTTACTCACAAATGAGCAGGGATGCAAACAGCCTACTATGTATGCATAACTTAAGCACTGATATGCTAATGTATGTTCTTCCGTGTGAGCCTTCTCCGCAACATTTATATCATATTGTCATGTATTGCACTCGACCTTGCCTCCCTCACTAAGAAAACAGTGGAAGCTAATTAAGTGAAGAGATGATATATGTTGTCATCCTATGACACTGATCGTTCATGCAACGAGTGAATTAAGAAAAGAGTGGAGTTAGTTAAATTGTAGGACAAACCTGAGAGTGACGTTCTATCCGATTCCGTTGATAACATTGACCCACTCTGCATTCGTCACTTTAAGAGGTCTCATCTAGTCCATCGTAGATCCTCCAATGCCAATCTCTACTTTATCCCACCACACTACTCCCCGACGAGTCTGCTAATTTAATCTCACCTCACAATAGCTCCTATTACCCTCAACTAACATAACCCTATTCTCACGACATCCCACAAGCATACAACTTAAGCTTAAAACCATTTCTAAAAGTGCACCAAAACCTCGTCCTGTCTCTAACACAGTAAATCTTTAAACCAAACCGCACACCATACGAGAACAAAACTGTTCAAATCTGTTACACGCCGTGGCTGAAGTAATAGCAAGACTCCTTAGGCAATTAATCAACAGCAAGCTAGTAAAGCAGACACAATTAACTCCAACATTACCAGCTTCTATCGCCAGAAAGAGCAAGAGAAACAAATCAAAACAGGGGACAACCCAAGTCCTGCTGACGCTACTCTACATCACAGCTACCCGCCTCGAAGCGTTTGCAGTACACACTACAGTCTCCACATGTGAAAAGGGATTAAGTCAATGCTGCTCGCATATAGATAGCATAAGACAGAAAAAATAGCAGCTGGCTGGAGCTGTCTGAGCACCATTGGGTGCCAGCCTCGAGAGACAACAATGCGATGTATTAACTGATGAGTCTAAGCCTCATCAGAGATGAGTTAGGTAGGCTCAGTACCTTGTGTTTGACTTGCTAGCAGGACCCTCCTCCATACATTGTCTCCCCACAAAACAGCCCCTAACAGAAAAACCCTCGAATGACAGATTCTCTATAAAAAGCGGCAGGTAAGACACTTGCTTGGATCTGCAGCATATCAGAGTATCAGCATACGCCTGGCTGTGCTAGTTACTTCTCTTCAGCCTTCCTCTATCGAGCTCGAGCGCTCTCCCACGAACCAATCCAATCATCTCCACCCATGCGTCACACACACTCCTTTTTAGCTTGCCATCATTCTACAACATGCAATTCCGTAAGTCTTCCTCCTACAGGCTCGTGTGTCCACCTGTTTAGACTCAAGGGCAAAACACTCGTCTATATATGGCTCCAGAAATGATTGCGCTGGAAAGATCCCGCAAGATTACAGGCAACTTCATATAAAAGATGGAGCTGCGCTCAGAACTGAGAGCCATCGCATTCCAGCACTCATGGATGCCACCATGGCGCAAATTCTGTTTTTGGCTGACTAGTATTGTCCGAAGTCACCCTGAGACCCAGTACCAAGTGCAAGACACCAATCTCAATGATGCATCCCCCATGCCACATGCGAACCTGGTGATAAACCGTAGTCCTGCTAGTGGATCACAAATAAGTGGCACCCTCTGCTTTCCTGCTCTGTGAACAGACTCATCTACTCTATGAACATTACCACAGTTTTAATGCCTCTTGGTACGGGTGATGCCGCACAACGGCATCCAATCTGAGAACAGTCCTTTTGGATCAGAGCAATGTGTGACCTACATTCTGGATGGAGCCGAGACAGCGACCAATGACTGTCAGAGGAGGTTTACACGCTCTGGCCATGACGACTGCCTCCAGTTCGCGCCTACCACAACTGAACAAGAACCGAAAGTGAAAAATAAACCTCACACCTAATTGTCTGATAAACCAGTTTGACGGACTGAAGATTGCATAAACTTAATAGTCCCGAATAGTTGAAAACTTGTCCCCGCATTCACCCTTGGGAGCGAAATCACGTTCTGTTAGGAGGATAAGCACGTGCCTGCATAAATGCTCCAGCCCCCAGGGTCCACATTATTTCAAATACAACTTCTTCAGCTATTTCCCTCTTCGCCATGTCATGCTGACTACAAGTTGCATGTACACGATGCTTCAGCAGGTCAGCTTCAGATGCCCAATGACCACATACATATACGGCAATCACCTCTTACTCAATGCGTATGTTTCTGATAAGTCATGATCCTCCCCATGTCATGAGTCTCCGCTGACAAATCCATGACCCCGCTGCGCTCGTTACACTCCCACAACACATCTATCTTTCCTGCCCGCTACTTTCATGTCCCTGTTCTTGTAGTGGAGGGCTCGATACATCTTTCTCCCTCACAACCGTACTCATGAAAGCCCGGGTGTGCGTGTGTGGTCTTCTGGTGCATGGCCTCCTCTTGCTCCAAACTGCGCATTCAGGGAGTCACTGTCGGGGGTCTCCATCGGGGCGCTCCACAGATACCTGCCTGACACAGGAGCGATCTGCCAAAGAGGACTGGCGTCCTGTGCTGCCTAGAGAGGAGGTGTCAAGGGGCTGCTCCTTGGTGGTGGACCTCACCCTCAAAGAAGCGCACTTGGCATCACGGAGGTCTCCCGGCGGTAGCTTACCGCGCCTGCCAGACTTCTTGAGTGCACTTCCTTACCAGGTGTGCATTTGCTTCCACCACCCCTGAAGCAAACAGCACCAGCAAGAAGCAACAGCAAAGCGCACACCAGAGCAGCACCAGCAGATTAAGCACCAGCCCCAGGGGCAGCACCAGCAAAGCAACCAGCACCAGCAGATCAGCACCAGCACAGGAGCCCCAGAAGAACAAGCCATGCGCCAGGTGATGGTGCCTTCTTCTTGCCAGGCTGGCAGAGAGCAAAACTTCCTCTTTCCCATGAGTTGTGCTGGAATGTGTAGTTGCACATCTTCCTGAAATCTGACCTGCTTGCAGCTGCTTCCCCTTTATAACCGCGGGCATGGCAAGCATTCTCCCGGCATGCGCAATTGAACGTTTGCATTCTGCTAGGCATCCGTAGGCATCCGTAGCGCAGTCCGTAGCTATCCGCCGCATCCCTAGGCATCTGCTCTGCATCCGTTCCTTCGCCTGCGCGTCACGCTTTCTGTGCTCCCCCGAAGCACTGCGGATGTGTCTATCTGCTCCATCCTCTAGTCCGTGGAGCATCCGCTAACATCCTCGCACGTCCTCTCCCCTCCGTTCCTTTTCCATTTTGTCCGCTCGCTTTATGCAAATATTGGAGGCACTTTGATAGCGGATAACAACAGATGTTGGAAACATTGTCTTGTCCACTGTGTCCTTCTTTACATACGTTTTGCATCCAACATCAAGGGCTGATTGACAGCCTTCACTTCCTTCTGATTTCCCTTTCACGATTCCACCAAAATGAAACTGCCAAAACTCATCTATCACAAGCTAGAACTACGGCCCAGGAAACAATCAATCTAAAGCCCCTCCCACCTGCACCAACGGATCAAAGAGAAGTAACGTTTAAAAAAAGCTTTCCCATACGTTGGGAAAACGCTATTCATTTCCATGCTGTACTCACTGCATACGTGTTTCATATGCTCTATCCGTGAGCATCCGTCCACTGAATTTATTGCGCAAAATTTTAGCTGCACAAAAATTTGAGCCACATTGAATTTCCACTGCACGATGTACATCCGCCACATCGGCAACAAACATTCTTATGTCCATTATCATCCGTTAAACGTCCGCTGATCCTTCTTCATCCTCTACCATCCCCTCAACTCACATCAGCTGGACTAAAACCGGAAAGAGAGAAACGAAATACACGGAACGTCTTGCCAACACCGATTATAGACGGAAATAGAAAGATATAAGCATATGCATCTCACTATATAAAGCATTAAAACGGACCAAAACATTTTGTATCTGGATGTTATCTCGATATTTAGGATGATCTCAGTATGCTAGAGATTAGAAGCCCCAGAGCAGACAACATATTTTCCATAAAAAGAGGCAAAATCATCGATTGCTGGATGGTGACCATACAGTCCCACTACTCACTGAGTTTATCTATCCCACAACTATCCTTTCTATCCCACAAGCATGCAAAGACTTCACAATTTTTTCAAAGTTTTCCACCAAACACTTTATTAAGTAAAAAAAATGAACCAAGTGTCTTAAGCACAAGATAACCTTTATTAACTTTCTTGGTAAACTTTCATGAATTTATTAAATAAGCAAAATGAACCAAAGCCAAATTCTAAGCAAAAAAACTTAACAACGGTAAAACAACTCAGTCCTGACACTATTCTCAGTCACTCTGATTCAGTCCATTGGGTCTCAGCTGTTATCGGGCAGGGACTGTGAGGTGCTGCTGTGCGTGCAGATCTGTCTGAGGCACCATTGGGCGTGCTTGCCCGCCGAGGTACAACAGGGGTGTGAGATGTGTGTTCAGAAGCTTCGCAGAGCTGACTCATCCCGTGATTGGAAGCCCTCATCCCATACCTTTGCATGTAGGCCACCAAGACTGATACAGATTGTTCTGTTGCGGGCTTGGCTTGTAGGCGAGAAGAAGAGTAGTGCTGTCTGTTTCGTGCATCTGGCGAGGTGCGTTTGTACTCTATAACCCGCCTTGGAGTGGAATGTCTTTTTGCCTTGGGAAGTCTTGGTGGAGTAGAGGAGCGCGTGGTAGGAGGTGAGGGGGCCTGTTGAAAACGTGGAAGGGCTTGAATCACCTAGGGGTGGAGGAGCACACTCGGACTGGGTAAGCAGCTTAGCGGCTGAGGTGTGCAAAAAGTGCTGTGATCTGCGGCTTCATACCTGGTACTGGCCTCAGCAGGTCATGAGGTCTGGTCATGTAGGTGATGAAGTGTCCCCGGACCTGCTCTGTCCAAGTGACCAGGGATAAGAAGGTTCTGTTTGGTCTTCATTGTGTCCCTGATCTCCAGAGCAGCACCACGTGGCTTTCTGGCCCTCGCAGTCTTGACTCTCTGCCTGCATCCTGGGGGTGGGCATGGATTGGTGTCTCTGGTTGGCTGCTGCTTCTTCCTCCCATGTGTGGACAGCAGGCTCATCCTCTACGATTCCTCCAAGTTCTGCCAGATGAGAGCTGCAGCTGTCGGGGGGTCTCTGCGTGGGCCCTCTGAAGACACCTGCCTGACGTAATGCTTCCTGCCTGTAGAGATGGCTCTCTGTGGCTGTCTGAGGGAGAGGTGTCAAAGGGCTGCTCCTCGGGGACTCGGGGATCTCACCCTCCAGGAGAAACCTCACTTGGCCATGATGTACATCTCCATCGTCAGTGAGCGGACGCCGGCCTGCCCCAATTCTGAGGTGTAGTTTGCCATTACCAGTGTGCAAGTGTTCCACCATCCTAGATACCTTCTGCCAGTGTACCCCAGACTCTCTCCTTGTCTCTCCAAGCATGCACTG
>BHFT01044890.1:0-24337 GCA_004320025.1 Laticauda laticaudata
CATAGAGAGACAAGCTCCTGGGCGAAGAGCAAGCTCCAAGAAACTCAAGAGAGCTGGATGTTTTTTAGATGTAAGGACTTTTATAGAAGATAGCAAACACCACCTCCTCTACAGAATTTACAATCTGATCAATAAACATGAATTTCTTACTGTTGGTAAGAAGTAGATGGAGTCAGGGAGAGAGATGCGTTGAGCATGTTTACAGAAAGATATAAAAAATTTAGCCTGACTTAGAGGAGGAATTCAGGTATTTTATTGCAAGTTTTTCTTGCATTAAGTACCTTGCATTTAAGGCCAGCTGTAGTTGTAATTAAGGTAGTTAGGGCATGTATGCCTAGTCAATGGGTGATAGTGGATTGGTTGGAGTAGGGCTGGATGTGGATTTGTGGGCTGTGTGACTTACTTTTGACACAGTTAGCACATAGTCAATGTACAGTCCTCCTCTCCATTGTGTAGACATTTTTTGAGTTCTTTGTGGAGTGCACAGGAGCGGGCACATTGTTGTATGGTTTAGTGAGGGCGAGAGTTATGGATTGGGTTGTGGTTGTTGGGTAGAGATGTGGTTTGTAGCTATTGATTCAGGTTTTTGTGTTGTGTCTTTTTTTTTTTCAAGGTTATTTAACCTTTCTTTTAAAGAGTCCAGGGATGCTACTATGGTGTCAAGAGATGTTATTTGTGTTTCTAAGGTATCAATTTTTTCAGATTGAGCTATATATTTGTCCAGTTTGGGTCTGCATTGTTGGCAGAGATATGGAAATGCATTGTTGGATGATTGGAGGAATTGTTGGATGATTGGAGGAATTTCTTGGAGTATATGTGGTTTGTAGTTTTTATTTATTGCAAGGAAAACCAGAACTTTTAGATTCAGGATTTCCCAGTTGTGTCAGTTTACTATCCAAATAAACCAGAACTTTTGAGAGGATGTCTGTCCCAGAATTATTTATTAGAGTGGAGGCTTTCTGGAATGCTGACAAAATGACTGGCTTTATAAACTGAATAAATCAATCAGTCAATCAATAGAAAACACAGTTAAATAAATTTTCCCCATGTAATTCTTTGCTTGTAGTATACTATGATCTATCTATAACAGTTCTTGATATTCAAAGTTGAAAACAAACTATAAATCAGCTTTCTTGAGCCTATGCTAAGGATGCTTCTGTTATCTAGGTTGAATTTTTTCTAAATATAATTAATGCTATTTCATCTCTTATTTTTAAAACTATGTATTTTAATATTTTATGCCTCCCAGAGTCTTTTTGTAGTTGGGCAGCTGTAAAAAAATCTGATAAAGAAAAGAATAAATATTGAGCTCCCTTTGTTAGGAATATGAGTCACCTAACAGCTATTTGGATTAGACATATGTAAACCAGGATAAACATTTTAAAACTGTATCTTTAAGAAAATGCAAAACTGTAATTAGGTGTGGTTTCTCAAATGACNGTTATTGGATTATCCCTGGATTGAAAAACTGACTGATTTACCAATGAATGACTTTGGACTGCTTGTTTTGGACTTTGCTTAACGTTTCTGGAAGTAAAAACCTACATTTACTGTACAGTGTATCTGTGTTCTGTGTGTGTATTATTCAAACACTTCTCTCAAATACGTCTCCCTGTATGCGCTCATTCTCCTAATGGGGAATTACCTCAACACCCTTTTTATAGTTCCTAACATTACACTTCCCAATATACTGCCACCAGTTTGTTATACACCCATAGATGTTCATTCTTGTTTTTGTTTTATCTTTAGAATTGTTCTGAAGCTTTAAGACTTAGAATAAATTTATAATATTATGGTCACCTTATAATACTATCCTGTTCCTCATACACACACACATACATCCCCCCAAAATGAGAAAAATATAAAAACACACAAAATTGTACTCTGTTTTACATATATGACAAGTGCCTTTACAAGCATGCTAATCTTGAGCCTTGGGATGCAGTGGTTAGAATGAAATATTGCAGACTAATTCTGCCAACTACCAGCAGTTTGATCCTGACAAGCTCAAGGTTGACTCAGCCTTCCAGCCTTCCAAGGTCAGTCAAATGAGGAGCCAGATTGTTGGGGGCAATATGCTGACTCTGTAAACTGCTTACAGAGGGTTATAAAGTACTATGAAGTGGTATATAAGTCTAAGTGCTATTGCTATTGTTATCTTTCTCACTAAAATTCAGAATCAGCCTTCAATCTGGATCCAATTCAATCTTGCCCCTTGCTGATTGATTGCAATCTATTTACCTCCCCTTCTAAGAACTGAGACATAATTTCAAGAAAGAGTAAGTAGTAGTTTCAGAGAAACAAGAAGAGAGATTTTGGTGTTAAACAAGCTCTCTAAAAATATATTTTTTAAAGTTTTATACTTGTTGTACTTAGAAAAAAGAAACCTATGTGTTTTTATATCTCCAATGAATTTCCAACAAGTTGACTCACTTTGAGCTTTGGTACAATTCCCTTTTGGGGAGGAGGAGGAAATAAGATTATTTATCTCCCTAATTTGGTAGGAAATTTTCCTTAATATGAAATACTTCCAATTTCAGAGAATATGAGATCATTTTAAGTGTTTAGTTTTTTACATTATTTTACTTTGCATTTTAGAACAGCATAATTAACTTTGTTGTTTGTGAACCGAAACTGTATGCTTGGAAAGTTTCCTATTGAAAAGATAAACTCTTTGGCAGATAATTTTACAAAATTGTATGATGCATGAACAAGTGTTGTACTGCTTTTGGAAAAAATAAAGCATATTTTCTGGAATACCAAAATAGTACACTTTAGTGTTAGGAAGGAAGGAAGGAAGTTATGTCAAGTATTTTGATGAAGAGATGGTCCCTAAATTTTCTAAGAATTTCTAATAGCCATCTGAATCAATTAGCAGGTTGCAATGGATTTTCAATATATCCAAGAGGCATGAACAATTACATTCATGTCTCATTTTACAGTCATTGAACCTTCTTACAAGCCCTAATTTTTTCACAACCAATGAACCAGTGCAGAGAAAAAGGTTGTTCTTGTTTTTTTAAGTCATCAGCATGTTGCATCTTTCAAAAGTTAATCCAATATTATTCTTTCTGAAGATTCTTCAGCAGACTGTCATATATTCCTCAGTGCATCAGGCTGATTTGAATTTCCATTTTGTTTCGTCTATTTAAGCATCTACAGGTACATCATGATATCTTTTCAGCTTCTCTCGGGTAATTAAAGCATGTTCCATAGAAGTATTATTGTTTTTCCTTCATACTTTTTCTTGACCCATGCATTACTAAATTAACTACTACCTTGTCACCATTTAAAACAATACTGTTTGACCTCAGGTTCCTTTTACCTTCTGGAACTGCTACAAAATCAGTTTTAACTTCTTTACTTAAACATGAGTATATTTAATACAGCTAACAAAGTATCTTGTAGTTATCACTCAAACTCTTACTATCCTACTTCCAGTTTTATGAAACAATAATCTCTGCACTATATCTATTTTTTTAAAAAATAGAAGTTTCTTTAAAGTAATTTGGACATTCCAAATTAAATACAAAGATCAATAAAGGAAGCTATTTCAATGAGCATAGATTAACACCAAGATTAACACGAGACCATAGAACTGGTAGCGGAAATTTTGAGTAGTCCGGACACACACACATTAAAGGTTTCCCTCACACATACATGGTTGTCATTTCCAGCTCTAGGGCTGGAAATTCAAGGACAGGATAGTCTGTGTTGAAAAAAAACAGACATTGGACTGGTGTAAGCTGTTGATGGACATTCGGACACAATGTGATGGATATTTTGTTGAGGAGCAGCACAGTCACACTGAGTGGTAGAGACAAGGCCCAACTTAAACAATGAATCCTGGAGGATACCATGTTGTTTACAGATCCTGTTCAGAGTTGATGGCAGGGAAGGTCAAAACCTGGCACCTTTTGTGTAGTGTCATCTATGAAACTTCCTGTATTTGGGCATTAATCAGCCCATTTGGCATTCCACTATGTGTTTAATGGGCTGCTGGATGCCCAAATACAGGCATTACAAAAGGTGCCAGGTTTTGATCTTCCAAGGGCTGAATGAGAGGGACTGGCCCAAGATCACCCAGCTGATGTTATGATTCAGGTGGTACTAGATCTCATGATTTCTCAGCTTCTAGCCTGGTGCCTTAACCCATTACATCAAACTAACCCTTCCACATCCACATTATACCAGGTCATTTGGGGTAGATGGAGGAAAGATGGGATTGAAAAATTGAAAATAGGTCGGAGAATTCTTGATTTGAAAAACATCAAGTCCAGACCTTTAATCCCTGCAATTAAAATTCAGTTCAAGTCTTTAAATTAGAGAGATCCACTAGTTTCATATGAAAAAATAGCAATTTATTCATAGTAGTACCTGCTAGGAAAGTCATCATCAGTCTTCTACATGGAGAGATTTATTGATGTATTTAATTTCTTTTTGATTTTGTATCATAGCTACATACCATGGAGCCTCCCAATTAATCAAAGGCAGAATGGTAAGTCTCCCAGATGTAGAAATGTATTTACTGAATGCATGCACATTCTTAGAAGCAAGGTGAATTACATGCCCTAAAGCACACTGTTAATTATTCAGACAACTAAGTGTAGGATTATATGCAACTTCATGAAAAAAAAATCTGCTACTGTGACTAAGAATCCTGGCTCCAGGAATAAACTACAGGATGAAATTTTGAGAAATAAGTTTGTGGGTCTGCTCATGAACATCTCAGGTTGTCTTCTGTGAACAGAATGTTTTTTTTCTCTCAGAACTGCTTCCCCATGCAGTCCTACCTAGACTATTCAAATGGCATACTGTCTATGGACACTTGTCCATAATGTTCATTTTTGCATTTATGATGAAACAGACCAATTTCTTTCTGAGTATATTCAGCACTGCAAAGCCTTTTGGTTTCTTTATATAAATAAATATATAAATATAAATGTCTATTTATATAAATGTCTTTTTCCCCTTAACATGGCTTTGATAATTCAGTGGGGAAAAAAAACCTGTGATGAAGTCATTCTTAGTACTCATTCCTAGCAGTGATGATGATATTTAGTTGGGTAATGAAACATCCTAAAAAAAAAAACCCAACAAAACTCATGGCATATCGAGGACCCCACTGGTTCAATTCTGAGTACAAATATTCTCTTTTAATGGAACTTATTCTTCATGGAATTGCCCAGTGATCTTTTTATCTGTTTCCAAAAGTCTAACAACTCTTACAATCAACAGACAATGTCAAGTATATGTTTCATTTAAACTACACACACACACACACACACACCACCACCACCACCACCACGCCAAAAACAACAACAAATTAGGAATGCACTACAGGAAAAATCATGGTTTATCCCTCTCTGTGCAGTGGATGCTTAAGATTTAAGCTATTTCCCTAGTATTATCCCTCAT
This sequence comes from Laticauda laticaudata, assembly GCA_004320025.1. Classification (NCBI taxonomy): domain Eukaryota; kingdom Metazoa; phylum Chordata; class Lepidosauria; order Squamata; family Elapidae; genus Laticauda; species Laticauda laticaudata. The sequence goes on from BHFT01044890.1 coordinate 5,419, forward strand.
TCATTTTCATTGGGATTGATATGTTAGAGATAGAAAGACTTCAGCAGCCCTTCACTCAATCTGACTGATGTACCTTTAAACAAAAGAAAAGACATAAAATCTTATATTAGAATACTGAGTTATAGTTAAAGTGTCCTTGCCACGAACAGTATGTAATAATGTAAACCGGAATTGCCACAATGGTTGTTGTAAGTTGGTGGATGTGGTCACATGACATCATACTTTCCATAACCATAGCAACAGAATGGCCATTCCCAATTACAGTACTTTAGTAGAACCACGTGGACTCATTAACCTTGTTTGTATTCCTATATAACAGTGTTCACTGTAAATAAGTTTTTTTCTGGAGAATGGAAATGTTTTTCTTCTTTTTCTCTTTTATACATATGATAAACTTTATCTCTTCAGAAGCTACACTACTATGGTGTTTGTTATTGTATCATCTTTAATATGGCAGTAATGAAAATCTATTCATGCAGATTCTCCATTAAACTCAAATTCAGTTAGCAAACAACTGTTTATTAAAACTATTTTCAGCCTGTAAGGCTAAATGATATACTTTATAAAAAACCTTAATCTTGTAAGTTGTTGCTCAAAACAGTTTACATGTATTAGTATAATAAACTGCAAGCAGTCAACTGATGAATACCTGTTTGCTCATGGAATAATGTAGCAAGAACATTTAGATACTGCGTAGTAACATTATGGTCCAATAACTGTGATGAAACCCTGCTGACTGAAAAATCAAGCAGAATGAAACTGACACACATTTAGCAGATCCAGCAGGATAATACTAACAGAGTAATGGATTTGCATCAGCAGAAACCAAATTCAGCAATGATTTCAGAATAGGTAATCTTTTACTTTTTGAAAAAATATGCATACATATACATTATCACATTCCCATAGATTCCTTACAAATACACAGTTCTTGCATCTGGGGGAGGTATGACAAACTGAACACAGTTTTGTGGGGGGAAAAAAACAACAACTGCGGCAAAGACCAAGGAACTGGTGAGTAGACTGGTCCCTTGGAACCTCTCCAGATTAAGAAAGAATTAAAAATCACCCACAAGTATTCCATAGTAGCTACTGCATGTGAAGTGTACACAAAACAGCAGTTTTCCATGAGTTTGATCACTGGAAGACAACAGAATTAACCATCTTGCTCATGAAGACCTTTAAAGGGCACTAAGGTCCTGAATCCCCCTTTCTAATCACTTTTGGAAATGGCTCGTTAATTATTGTAAACTATTGCAGAGCTGAATAATGACAACTTTGAAAACATCAGATGAATATTGGAATGTTGAAATTTTTACAAAAAGGTTTTGTAATTAATTTTGAAGTACAAACAACATATCATGGGAAATAGATCCTGTCTTAATTTTATAAACAAAACATAATGTAGACAAGCAACTTCATGATTTCAAATACTGGATACTAGAGGGAATAAAAAGTTTTAGGTAGATGATAGATATATAGTCCCATAAAATGGTGTAAAACATTATGACAAGAAAAATACTGAAATAAACTTTTGAAAAATAGACTAGTAAACTAGTAGCCACAATATCAACAATGCCAGTAATAATATCTGCTTCTGTGGATAGATTATGTCCAAAGGATATTGTTGAAGAAATGGCAGATGTAGAAAAAATTTATCTGACAAGATAAAGATGGTATTGAAAGTGGATTTACAACTGACAGACCAAGAGAATGGCTTAGAAAAAGAGGTTTCACTGGATCTACAAAAGAACCTGGATGAAGTTTTAAAAATTAAATGACAATGACAAACCAAGAAAGTGACCTGGATATTTTTTTTCTCCTTAGGGATTTACAAAAGAGGCTTGTTAAAGCTTGAAGAAACCTGTGTGAAAGGACGAAGAAGAAATGAAGAAAAATAAAGTCTTATGACAAACTGAAGATTATGACTGCAAGAGTTTATTTGATCAAAGTTAAAAAGAGACACACTATTAGTTTTCGTTAAACTTTATGGAATTTCTGCTGATACCAAGCTTGAAAAATGAAGTTTTGATTTATTATATTCTTTTCTTTTTCTTCTCTCTCTCCCTCTTTTTCCATGTACTTTTTACACCTCTTTTTTTCCTTGTTCCATCTTTTTTCCATTTTTACTCCATTCTCTTCTCTTTTTTTAAGTTCAGTTTGTATATTTTGTACAATCAAAATCTTTTAAAATGCACATTGCTTGCTATTGCACTCCTAGTGTTGATTTCTCTAGAATAGAACATAGATAAAAAAATTAAAATATTGGTTTTGTTTCTTTTTAATTCTATTGCCATGTTCAGGTGGAATTGAACCAATGGTAGTATGCTACTGGTTCGGCCCAGTTCTGCCGAGCCGGTAATGGCGATGAGCAGTAGAGACCAAATTGGTTCTCTCCGCTGCTCTGCTATTGGGCCCACCCATCTGCCCAGGCTCCCAGGCACAGAAGTGTGCTATGCAACAGCTGCTGAAGTGACTGGGAGAGTGCAAGCTTGCAGGAGGTGAGTTGCACCTGTGCAATCACCTCTGTGCCTGCGCAAAGTGCATGTTTGGCACATGCATGCATGCAAAGTGTGTGCACATGTGCAAAGCCACGCCCAGTGAACCAGTGGTAAAAATTAGTAGTAAAGCAGTTTCTTGAGAAGTTGTAAAAGAGAAGAGTCTTTTGTAAGCTTAAATCCTTACTCATTAGTCCCTAAAGCTTCTTATTTGAGTGGCGAGGAAGAATTTTGAGAATGCATATGCAATTCAGTACATCATGCGGAGTTTCACAAGGGTTCATAATTAAACACACAGCCTGATATATAAAGCATCACAGCCGTGATTCTTGAATACAAGCCAAAATATTAAGGTAACAATATCCTTGAAGCCAGCAAGAAAATATGTAAATTTATTCAGCTAATTATTGGCAAGGGTATGGAATTGATCTGCCATTTCCTTCTTCTGGGATATTTTTTTCAACTTCCAAATCCTGATATTCCCTGAAGGACTTTGCGAGGCTCTTTGACATCTGCCAGAACCAGAAATAACATAAATAATTTTTTTTGAAAGGAAAACCATTATAATCTCCCATCTAAATTGTAACCAGGCTTGGCCCTGTTATACCTTTCTATCATCCAGAATCAGGATGATTCTGATGAATAGACCACAGTTGGTCATATTTGTTGTACTACCTGCTTTTTTGTAGGTGGCAGTGGTGGCAGAGGAGAAGATATCATTCCCATTACAAGCAATGCAAAGAAATGCAGTTTTAAGATCTTAACTATATGTTGTGGCTCCCATTTTCCTCCTTGTACAAATCCATCTGCTATCAGGGGACTCCTGAACCATCCCTGGAGTTAGGGAGGAAAAAAGGGCAGGAGTGAGAAATAGATGTTGCATTTATCCTATGAGGTTGCAGAACTCCTTCTAAAATTAGAGAGTGAACCCCAATCTGTCATGCAGCTCCTGGGCTATTTTTCCACAGGAATACATTTTGAATTGGATTCTGAATCAACCAAGAATATATAATGTCATTTAAACATTCCAGGCAGCATCCAATAATTCAGAAAAAAACTGTCATTGCTAAGAAGAGGAGGATATTCAAAATAGGCTGTTGATGACAAATTAAAAATGAAATATTAGTTATCTTTTGTACATGGCATTATGTTCAGTGAATTTATTGTGTTGTTGTTGGCTTGTCCATTAAAAAACTCACCAGAAATGCATCATTTTAAACTGTAGACATTTAAGCAACACGAAAGACAGTTAACTTCATTGCCAGCCCCTTAAAGTATTCTTAAATGAGCTCTAAATATCCTATAAAGTAATGCCTAAGATTTATTCACTTCTCTTGATTAGCCTTAAGCAAGATAAAAAATGTTACAACAGCTCATTGTGGCAGAATAGTTTGTTACTCTGTATAGAGTTGGCAATTCTTTAACAATTCTGGCTTCCAAGAAGAGTTAGAAAAATCTGCCAGTGTCCAAAGTTACTTGATAGATTTCAGCTTTTGTCCAAAACACATTTGTTATAAGGAAGTGGACACACATTATTTCGCCCAGTTGCAGAATATCTACCTTATTGTTTGTTTTTTCAAAATTCAACCAGCACTTGATTTATAGTTGATTTATAGTTGGGCAAAAAAAAATTAGTGATATATTACAAATATTAACTATGTATTAATAACAGAATTAGGGAGTTGGAAGGGATCCTAGAGAGGGGTGAGATTCTACCAGTTCATTCCATAAACTGGTTGTTATGTTTCTGCACAGTTCAGAGAACCAGCAAATCATGCCCTGGCTGGGTCCGCCCCTCTCCATCCAACCCCTCCCCTCCCTGCCCGGTCAATCCTTCTTGCACATGCATGACATTGTGTGTATGCCTGACATTGCTGACTATGTTCTCCCCTGCCCAGTCACTCTTTAAGTATTTCTTTTTTTTTTTCCCCTCCCAACAATCAGCAGTTCCAATGATCAGCTGTACTGGGATCCCCCTCGCTGCCTTATTGCTTTGCCCAGGAGGCTTCCCTGAGTCCCAGGAGGCAAAAAAAGGGGCACATAGGGGATGCTGCTGCATGCCCCCTCCCACAGTCCAATTTTGCCTTCCTGGGCCCCAGGGAAGCCTTCTGGGAGCAAAAATGCTTCCCCGGGAGGCTTCCCTGAGGCCCAGGAGGCCAAAAAATAAATAAAAATAAAAATGGATGCTGCAAAAAAGAAGCCATGCCCAGTCACAAAGCCATGCCCACCTAGCCATGCCCACCTAACCATGCCCACAGAACTGATTTTAAAAATTTTGAATCCCACCCCACACCTTCGAGGTCTTATAGTCCAACCCCTTGCTCAAGCTTGTTCCAGACAAGTGACTGTCTAATCTTTTATTAAAAACTTTCAATGATGGAGCATCCACAACTTCTCGAAGCAATCCATATCACTTTTTAATTGTTCTCACTGTCTGGAAATTTTAACTTTATTATATTAATTTATTAAAATATTAACTTCTGTTTGTTGTACATCCACTCTTGAGTTATACTGAACAATTATTTAGACATTTAGTTTATATATTGTTGACATAAATGTCTTATTCTGCATCTTTCTATTTTACCCCTCCTTTCTCTTTCTCTTTCCCACATACATACACATATAGACACACACCTGCTATTTCAATTGCAAATTAAAATAGGGTCAATAGGGTCATACTTAAAATAAGTAGCTGCCTTGCTGAGCTTCTTTCCCTTTGTGATATTTTATTTTTGTCGCCTATTTTTATAAACAGCCTGGCTACACATCTTAATTTTTATCTAGCTTCATTTCACGTATTATTCAATAGCATTATCTGCCAAAAACAGACTGGAGTGAGACCTATTAATTCTTTTTTCCCTAGCAAATGAAATAAGTATGGGCAAAAATGCAGAAGAAAGTTGTAGTGCAGCATTTATTCATTTATTTATATTCAGTTTTGGACTCGGAAGAAAAATATCAGGGAAATTCACACTAATTAAATAGAAGGGTCTTTTTTTTACATAATCATTGGTTCCTGCTTAAACCCATCAAATTATCATGGTGAGAAAATGTTACTTTAGGCTCATTTCCATAAATGATCAAACTCTAAGGACCCCATGCAAGATCATTTTATAGCAGATTAAATAATGCTCTGGATAAATCAAGCTAAGTCATGCTATAAATTTTACAAAAGATGTTGAGGTTCTATGCATAGATTGGGTTTTGCTATGCATTAAATGCTACTTTTACTTTTTTTTTAAAAAAAGACTCTTCTATTTAATTAGTGTGAATTTCCCTGATATTTTTCTTCTGAGTCCAAAACTGAATATAAATAAATAAATAAATAAATGCTGCACTACAACTTTCTTCTGCATTTTTTTGCCCATACTTATTTCATTTGCTAGGGAAAAAAGAAATCAGGAGGAGGAGGAGGAGGAGGAGGAGGAGGAGGAGGAGTTGAGTGAGGAGGAGGAGGAGGAGGAGGAGGAGGAGGAGAGGAAAAGGGGGAAGGAAGAAAGAAGGGGAAGGAAGAAGAATAGGAGAAGGAGAAGGAGAAGGAGAAGGAGAAGAAGAAAAAGAAGAAGCTTTTCTGCTTTGCCATGTTCAGTTTACAGCCACAGTTTCTTCCGTTGTCTTGTTTGGATCAACAAACTCAAGTAGTAAAGAGAGACACATAATAGAAAGAGCTGAATTTTTTAAAAATTGTACACTTAAGGACTAAAGAAACTGACAAGTAAAGTTGCAGGCAATTGAGCTTTCCATGGACATATCCCTGAAGCATTTTGGGCAAGAACAAAGCAATGATTTCTTCTCACTATCTAGCTTACAGTCTTGGATGTCTCCCATGTCTCCCATACCCATATTAACTAAGCCAAATCTTGCTTAGCTTCTAAGCACAGACAAGGTTGACCAGCTGCTATCCTTTTTTTTTACTTGATATAAAAATATATGTGGGGTTTTATCCTCAAATGGTCTACCTTCTAAAACGATCTGGAAAGACGAGTAGAAAAGCAATAGATGATGGAACATTTACCAAATGTTATTTCTTTAATTCAAACAATTTCCTACCACTTCTGTATTTTTGTTTTGTTTGGAAAAAAAAACTTCCTATTATACCCTCACCAAAGTATTACAAACACAATGAGCAGTAATCCACATTTACATGCTGCAAGTCCATTTTGGCTCCAAGCTAATTAAAATCAAATCAAAGTGGTTTCTGGTTGGGAAACTCAGCATGTGAATGGTAGTTTATGCAAATGTAAGTACAGAATAATGTCATTGGAAATGCTGTTTCTGCAAATATTCATCTTTCCTTTCCAAGCGTTAAAAATCATCATCTTTCAGATCTTTGCAAAGGGAATTTCAAATATTATATTTAGAATATTATTCCAGTAGAATTTAGTATTGCTGTCAGTGCTGAAATAAGAGATAGATACTGTACATTGACTGCTGTCTGGGTGAAGAATGTTTTCGCCCCTTTAGATCCAAACAGCTAGATGTACCAGAGCATGAGTGCAAGGGAGAAAGCAGATTTCTCTGGCACTTGCCAAGCAGGAAGTAATTTCCAGGACAATAATGCCTATGAAATTAAAACAGTAGAAATTATTGCAGCAGAAACAGGAGTAGCAGCCAATGCCTGATGCAAAAGGACCATAGAATGCAGCTCTAATATGTGATTAGGTATTATTGTTGTGGTTGTGGTTGTTATTCAACCACCCAAAATGCTTGTTGAGAGGTGCAATATTTAATTTAATTTTTTTTTTAATCCATCTTCCTGTTCACTCATGGATTTTTTTTTTTTGAAACCAATTCCTTCTTAGCATTTTAAGATTGAACCCACATGAAAACAAAACATTTTCTAGTAAACTATCTCCAATAATTTTAAATGTTCCCATGTCTTGTTTGATTTTTTTTATCTCTTTTTTATTACTTCAGTAACTCAAAGCAGCTAACATTCCTAATACTCCTTCTTCCTCCTATTTTCCTCACAACAGCAATCCTGTGTGTAGGTCAGGTTGAAAAGGAGTGACTGGCTCAAATCACCCAGTTGGTTTTCATGCCTAAGACAGGTCTGGAACTCACATTTCTAGTTTCTAGGTTTCTAGGCCAGTACCCTAACCATTAGACCAAACTGGGTCTCTTAAAGTATTGTGTTTCATTACTATGTCTTAGCTGTTGCAAATGCACTTTGCTTACTTTATGGTAAGAATGTGGTTGCCCAGTCTTCAATAAGACCATCAGGCATAGAAAGAGAAAGAGGGAGGGGATTAATACTCCTCCTTCCTATTTGTTCAAAAGAAAAAGAAAATACTTCTGAACGTGAAGGATTTTTTTTCTACCTGTTATGTTCTACATCAGGGGTGGGATTCAACCAGTGTAATTACTGGTTCGGTGAGTGTGCACTTTGCGTTTGAAAATCATCTTCTCCGACAAGCCCTGTATGTAACACAGAGCATGTTCAGCAAGTATTTGTGCTGTGCAAAGCAGCTGAGGTTGAAAAAATAGGAAATAAAGGACAGCCTAGATCCTGGGCCAGACAAGAAGAGGCTCATGAACTGGGTCAAAACAGAAGAACAGAAGATTGTTGGAGCAAACCAGTTCCCTCTCAGCTGATCTTTGGAGCTATTGGTTCAGTAAAGCCAGATCAAACTGGAAGAATCCCACCGGTTCTACACACTAAATATAGTTTTTTTTTCCTCTAGATTGACCACAATAAAATGAGATGCTGCTGCAGAGTGGGAAACAATGTATCTATGATCCAGTTTAATCCTAAATCTGTTTACCACCATGATGTTTTTTTCTTTCTTTCCTAGTATTGTAGGATCATTTCCTTAAGAGGAAAAGCAAGGTATGAATGTCCCAAAGGTATTTTTTTTTCTCAAGAGGCTACTGGACTTTCCTTGAAGTTTCACTTCCCTTCCAAGAAGCTTCCTCAACTCTGATTGGATGGTGGGAAATGAGAGGATTTATACTCCTTATAGAAAGTTAGTCATTTGCATTCTTTTAGAGAGTTGTTGAGGCCACCTGGAGAAGTATCTGTGTCCTCAGGATCACTTGAGTAGTGCAAATGGGTATGGAGAAGTGGTGGGATGCTGTCAGTTCGCACCGGTTCTAGCAAACTGAGAGCTCTAGTGAGCAGTTAGCCCCGTCCACCCAACTCTGCCATTCTCCAGAACAGTTTCGACAGGATGCATGTGTGGGATGTATTCAGCACTGTTCGGCTATAGACTGAATAGAAAAACTGAAGACACACCCCTTCCGGGCCACCATCCCCAGTTGTTCTATTCAGTCTTAGCTGATATAGATGGGTGCTAGATTGCTCCTCTATTTTTCAGAGATAGAGTGGTGTTGGCAGCTTTAAATCTTTTTTTTTTTTTTTAATTTTGGTTTATCCACCCAACAGTCTTAAAGCCCCTGTTCACAAGCAACAACGGAGAGGAAAGAAGGATGTCAAAGCAGAGAGAAACATAGCCATCCGTTGGTAAACGTGATGCGCATCCGTTTCTGTACTCACTGCGGCCGTGTTTCATACTCCTTCTGTCCAGCATCCGTCTCTGAAATTTCCATCCGCTCAATAAAAGTTTTTAGAACTGACAAAAGCTTTTTGAGCGGAGAAATGCATCCCAACACGTCCGTTCTACATCCGCTACGCATACGGGGGAACAATCCGTTGATGTCGGTCTTCAATGCAAGTTACGCATCCGCTATATCGCTAGGCATCCACTGTGGCATCCCGCACACACCAGTCCGCATTCCGCCTCCAGCGGAAAAAGCACAACAGGGAGATAACGAAACAGACCGGAAATGGACACAAAGCCATTAGTAGCCACGGAGCGTAGAAAGGATGAAAGCGGATGCAGCTCACATTTACAAAAGCATTAAGATGGAAAAAAAACAGTTCGCATAGGGGATGTATCTCGGATATTTAGATGTCTGCAGGATGTCTGGAGGAATGCAAAAGGACTAGCCACCTAGCGGAAAAATGTATATTTCCTAATAAAAAGGGTGAGGAACTGCACCTGGAATCTCACTTTCAGTCCAGCAGCCCGCTTTGCAGACCTCTGCAGCCTTCATCTACTCTTGCTTCTTCCACAGCATCCAGTCATCTCCACCAATGGATCATCACACCACTCCTTTTGGTAGCCACGCTACGCTTTTACAATAGTGCAAAGCATCTACAGCTCTTTCAGCCTGTCACGTGAAGAAAAGGAGGACGGCGCTAAGAAGTGTTTGGGTCCGAAGATGGATCGCCAGAAGAAGCCAGAGTACGGACTGTATAACTATGCTGATGGTGGAGCTCAGAACAAAGACTACTGTGCATTCCAGACCTTCATGAGGATGCCCCAGGCATGTTTGACGAAGTTGTTTGGAGCGGCTGAGACGCAGGTTGACCAATATGCTAAACACCGCACCTTCCGCCCAGCCCTTGATCTCTGGGACTCAAGGTGGCAACTGGGGACTCTGGTGCCACCGGCCTAAGGGACCACCTACAGGAGGCATGGCAGTAAGGCTGGAGGGGTGCCACAGCAACACATCAGCAATTGTGGTCAAAGAAGTGATGAGGGCCATCATCGAAGAATTACATGGAGGAGGCCTCTTCCAGTGCCCCTCCATTGAAGAAGGCTGGAAGAAAGTTGCAGAGCTAGTGGTATCAGAGGTGGAAATTCCCCCACCTTTGAGCCATAGATGGCAAGCACGTGGCCTCAAAGCTCCAGCCTAGTCAGGGTCACTTCATCAAAACTAACAAGGGCTTCTCAAGCATCATCCCTTCGCCATGGTTATGCTAAGGTAAAGTTCTGTACACTCGATGCTCGGCAACGGCTAATTCAGATGCCAGGTATGACAACAACAGTCCACTCAAGGAGGGGCTGGAAGGCACCTCATCATGGGCTTGACCCCAGATCCAGATCCCCTGCCCAACGACACGCAAGATGTGCCACTGTCATCATTGGGGGATGCACGCCTTCTGCCTCACAACGCTACCTCATGACAGCCCTTACACTTCCAGACTCCTCACCCGTGGAAGAGAGGGATCTCTTTCAAATACAGGCTGTCCAGGGGCAAGGCGGGTGTGGGAGAATGCTTTGGCATCCTGGCCAACCAGTTTTCCAGGTAACTTCTCACCACCATGCAGCATGAAGGAGGAATCGTGGAAGCTTGCTGCATCCTGGCATAATCTCATGCGCACAAACCGCTACCCAGTCTTGCAAACGGGCTCGTGGCCTCTAACAAGGCAAGTGGGGAATGTTGAGCCTGGGGAATGGAGGCAAGGGCGAACCTGAATAGACACTGAGGATGTGCAAGGCGCCCACACAGCCTACATGAAGGGAAGAAGCAGCACAACCTCCTGAAACACTGGTGCAACTCCCCAGCTGGGCATGTGGAGTGCAAGACAGGATGATAGATGATTAATGGATTGCTTCCTTCAGCCTGTCTCATCACACTGGATGGGATTGGGCCCATGTACATGTTGGGTGGGCCTACAATGATCAGGGCATTTAATAAAGAGTTGTGTGTGTTGACATGTGTGGAATGATTATAAACATTGTTATATGATAATAAAGGGCCATAGGTGTGGCACCAGGGAGGTGGACCATACAGTCCGCACTATGCTGCACTGGAGGTTTATCTAATCCCACAGCTATTATCCATGCCAAAAGGTATCCCTGCTATTCCACAGTATCCCCTTGCCCAACCCACTGCTATCTTACCCATCCCACAAAGCAATCAAAGGCTGAACCGATTCTAAAAGGGTTCACCAAGACTTTATTAAAAAAAAGAAATGAAAGCAAGTGTTGTGAATCAAGGATAGACTTTAATGAACAAGAAGCTATAAACAAAAATGATCCAAAGGTCAAGTGTCCAAATAAAGTCCAGCAGGTATCCAGCCAGCAGTGCTCTGGCACTGCCTCTTGGTCCACTCGAGGTGTGCCCCAGTCTCAGGGGTGAAGGGTCCAGATGCTGCGGAGGTGGGTGCTGCTGCAGTGCTGGTCTGGACAGCACTGCTGGGTGCCTGGCGCCCGAGAGGACAACAGGTGATGGTTTGTTGAGAAAGGCTCCTTGGAAAGCTGGCTCAGAACCCATGATGCTGAGAGGTCGCTTCCTCCATGCCATGGGGTGTCAGCCCCAGTGACTGAATGACAGATGTACGAGGCCGGGCTGGCTGTGGGGTGGAGGAGGAGTAGTGTAGTGGGGCTGTTGGTCTGTAGCCTGGTGCAGGACTGGGCATGGGTGGCAATCGGTGGTGTGGGTGGCTTCACGATCCGTCGGTTGGCTCAATGGCGTGGCTGGCATCGGTGGCATCGTGGAACCGGTGGCAACAGTGTCCATCCGATGACTCTGTGCCTGGACTGGGAAGGGCTAGTGCCGTTTGCTGCTGGAGCCTCCCTGGGTAGCCATAGCCCTGGTATGTGAGGACCTTTGGCGAAGCTTTTGCGTATGGTTTGAGGGAGCAATCACCTGGGGTGGAGGAGCAGACTGGACTGGGTGGGAGCAGGTTGCTCTGGGTCTGGAGGGTTGTGAAGCAGCTTTGGTGATCCGGTCTTTCACCACCTGGTTCTGGCTTCCTCCATGTTCCTGAGGGCCTGGTTGACATAGTGAGGAAGGGCTTGCGTTGGAGGATGAGGAGTCGGTGTGGACCAGCTGAGAGAGGAGTCTATGCTGGTGCCGGATGGTGTCCTGATCTCCAGCAGGACAGTGTGGCTCTGCCCCTCTGCTGTCTGGCTCTCCTGCCTTTCTGTGAAGGTGGAGCTGGGGGGGTGGATGCGGGTATGGCTGTGGTGGACTCGATGTCTCCTTTCTCCTACCACACCGGGAGTCCTCCACGTGCTCACCATGGTTACAACACCTGTTCCGCGGGTTCTCCGCTGTGGCACGCTCCACAGAAACCTGCCTGGAGACAGGGACTGACTCTCGGCAGAGGAGGACTGGCTCTCAGCAGCTGCAAGAGAGAGGGGTAGACAGAGGGGGCTCCTGGTGGCTCCTCGATGGCGGATCTCATCCTCCCAGGAAGCTGCACCTGACCATGACATAGGTCTCTCTGTCCGTCAGCTTAACTGTGGCCTGGCCAGATTTCTTCAGGTGCAGCTTCCTCGCAGGGTGTGCATGTGCTTCCACCAGCCGAGGAGCACCTCTGATGTGTAGCCCGCAGGCTCTCCGCTCTCTCTCCAAGCAGCCTGCTTCCTTTTGGTGTCCCTGTACAGCCGGTGTCCCTTTCGCCACAGATAGTCATTCTCTCTCAGCCACTCCAGCACCTCATCCTCGTGTTCCTCCTCAATAAAGTACTGCCTCCTCTCCCGTTGTCGCATACGCCTCTTCCTCCCTTTGGCAGGACCAGATGGGCCCTCATCAGAGGGCTTCCAGGTAGTAGGGCTGCTCCTCCACACCACCAGCACAGCAAGGCACCAGCAGGATCATCATCAATCATCATCATCATCAATCAGCCAGCAGGATCATAATCATCATGCATCATCATCAGGCAGCAGCAGGATCAGCAGCAGCAGCAGCAGAGTGAGCACCAGCAGCGCCAGCAAGACCAGGAGCACGAGCAGCAGCAGCAGCACAAGCAGGACCAGGAGCGCGAGCAGGACCAGGAGCAGTGAGCAGGATCAGGAGAATGAGCAGGACGAGCAAGACCAGGAGCACGAGCAATACGAGCAAGTCCAGGAGCACGAGCAGGACGAGCAGGACCTGCAGCAGCTTCAGCAGAGTACGCAGCAGCAGAAAGCACCACTGCCAGGAGCAGCTTCAGCAGAAGGCAACCTGCATCGTGGGTTTTCCAGGTCCAGACCCCCTGCCCAATAACACACAAGATGTGCCCTACTTCATCGTGGGAGATGACGGCCTTCTACCTCAGAACCTACCTCATGAAGCCCTACACTTCCAGATGCCTCACCCATGAAGAGAGGATCTTCACTACAGGCTGTCCAGGGAAAGGCGGGTGGTGCAGAAACACCTTTGCATCCTGGCCAACAGGTTCCAGGTACTTCTCACCACCATGCCAGCATCACCAACAGACCGTGAGGAGGATCGTGGAAGCTTGCTGCATCCTGCACAATCTCATGCGCACGCCCTACCCAGTCTTGCAAAACAGGCTCTGCGGACCTCCAACAAGGAAAATGGGGACATGGAGCCTGGTGAATGGAGGCAAGGGCGAAACCTGATAGACACTGAGGATGTGCAAGGCCCCAAACAGAGCTTCACGTGAAAGGAGAAAACAGCGGCAACCTCATGAAACACTGGTGCAACTCCCCAGCTGGAGCAGTGGAGTGGCAAGACAGGATGATAGGTGCTTAATGATGCTTCTTTCAGCCTGTCTCATCACACTGATGAGATTGTGCCATGTATGTTGAGTGGCCCTACAATTAACAAGGCATTTAATAAAGAGTTGTGCTTATGTTGAAATGTGTTGATGAATGATTAAATTGTTATTGATAATAAAGGGCCATAGGTGTGGCACCTGGGAGGGTGGACCATACAGTCCCACTATGCTTGCACTGGAGCTTATCTATCCCACAGCTATTACCCATCCCAAAGGTATCCCTGCCCATGCCCAAAGGTATCCCTGCCCATCCCACAGCTATTACCTCCATCCAGGTATCCTGCCCATCCCACAGTTATTACCCATCCCAAAGGTATCCTTCCTCTCCCACTGCTATCCTTACCCATCCCACAAGCATGCAAAGGCTTAAACCATTTCTAAAAGTTTCCACAAGACTTTATTGACTAAAAGAACTGAAACGCAAGTGTGTGAAGGCAAAGATAAACTTTATAAATAACAAACTGTAAAAGCAAAATGACCCAAGTAAAGTTTCCCAAGCAAAGATAAAGTCAACAGTTAGCAACACGTCTCTGGCACTCTTCTCAGCTCACTCTGAGGCGTGCCCATAGTCTCAGGGGTGAAGGGTCCAGGTGCTGTAGAGGTGGCTGCTGCTGGAGTGCTGGTCCTGAGGCGCCATTGGGGTGCCTGGCCCTGAGAGGACAACAGGGGATGGTGTGTGGGAGGAAGCTCTCAGAGAGCTGGCTCAGTCCTGTTGATGTTGAGAGCCCCTTCCTCCAGGACATGGGTGTCAGTCCCAAGACTGATGACAGATGTTCTGAGGCTGGGCTTGGCTGTAGGTTGGAGGAAGGAGGAGTGTAGTGGGGCTGTCTGGTCTGCGGTGAGCAGGTGAGGCGTGGGTGGCATTTGTGGCATGGGTGGCATTTGTGGCGTGGGAGGCATCTGTGGTTGTGGGGGCATCTGTGGCATCGGTGGCATCGGTGGCATCAGTGGCTCAGTGGCACCGGTGGCCTACGATGTACCTGTGCCTGGACTGTTTAAGGGCTGCTTGTGCTGCTGGAACTCCTGGTAAGCCAATAGCATTGGTAGATGAGGCCTGTGGAAAGCCTTGGAAGGGCAGTGACATCACCTGGGGTGGAGGAGCAGATCTGGACTGGGTGGGAGCAGGTTCAGCTGGGTCTGGAGGGTTGTGGAAAGAACACGGTGATCCTATCCTTGATCACCTGGTACTGTGATTCCGACATGTTCATGAGGGTCTGGTTGACGTAGGTGAGGAAGGGCTTGCGGTTTGAGGATGGTCTGTTGGAGTGTACCAGCTGAGAGAGGAGATCTATGCTGCTTTTGATGGTGTCCCTGATCTCCAGCAGGACATTGTGGCTCTGCCCCTCCAGTCTGGCTCTCTGCCTGCTTTCTGTGGAGGTGGCGTGGGGGTTAGATGTGGTTGGTCTCTGGTGGAAGTTCCTCTCCTTGCTCCCACTGCGTCAGGGTGTCCTCCACGGCTTCCCCATGGGGAGTGAAGCGGCCTGGACACAGGAGCTGATCCTTGCCAGAAGAGGATTTCGCTCTCTGCGGGCTGCCTGAGAGAGAGGGTTGTCAGAGAGGCTGCTCCTCGGTTGCAGATCTCACCCTCCAAGAAGCTGCACTTGCCATCACATAGGTCTCTCCCGGTCCGTCAGGTTGACCATGGCCTGGCCAGATTTCTTGAGGTGCAGCTTCCCATACCAGGTGTGCATGTGCTTCCACCAGCCGAGGAGGACCTCCGAAGTGTAGCCCAGGCTCTCTGCCTTTCTCTCTCCAAGCAGGCCTGCTTCTTTTGGTGTCTCGATAGAGCCTGTGTCCCTTCCACATAGATACTCATTCTCCCTCAGCCATTTCCAGCATCTCATCCTCATGTTCCTTTTCAATGGAGTATTGCTCCTCTACCCATTCACACGTATGCCTCTTCCTCCCTCTGGCAGGGCCATCTGGGCCCTCATAAGAGGGGCTTCGAGGGTTCTAGGGGCTTCTCAACCACACCACCACCACGCAGCAGCAACAACAACAGTAGCAGCAAGCAGGACCAGCAGTACCAGCAGCACCGAGGCAGCACCAGGATCAGCAGCAGCAGAGTAAGCACAGCAGAAACCACCAGCAGGACCAGCAGGACAGGAGCACGCAGCAGCACAGAAGGACCAGGAGCACCAGGAGCACCAGCAGGACCAGAAGGACCAGGAGCCGTGCCAGCAGAGTAAGCACAGCAGAAGCACCAGCACCAGGAGCAGCGCCAGCAGAGTAAGCACCAGCAGAAGCACCAGCACCAGGAGCAGTGCCAGCAGAAGCCCTAGCACCAGAAGCGTCAACCCGAGCAGGAGATGACCCAGCAGAAAGCAGAGTCAGGGCCAGGGGTGGAATGGTGGCCCTGTCCTTCTTGCCAGGGCTGGCAGCAGATGGCACACGGCTTTCCTCTTCTTCCCCATGGTTGTTGGCTGGCTGGAGCTGCGTCCGGCAGCAGGTCTTTCCTCTGAATGGTGACCTGCTTGCAAGCTTCTTCCCTTTATATCCGTGGGGCTGACACAATGCATCCTCCCCACATGCACAGTGAATGCTTTGCATCTGCCAAGGCATCCGCTAGGCATCCGCTAGTGCTTCCATGATGAAATCGCTTCATCTGCTAGGCATCTGCTCTGCATCCGTTCCTTCCGTTGCGTGTCTTCTTCTCTCTGTGTCCCCCAGAAGCCCTGTGGATGTGCTATCTGCTTCCATCTGCTTTCCATCCGCTAGGTTTCTGTGGAGCATCCGCTAAACATCCTCGGCTACAATCCTCTCCACGTCCGTTCCCTTTTTCCGTTGTTGTCCACTCTGCTTACATGCAAATTCGGGGCACTTTTGAGAGCGGATAACAATGGATGGACATTTTTCTCATCTGCTGTGATGGAACATTTTCTCATCTGCTGTGTCCTTTTTACATACTTTTTGCATCCGTCGGCCTATGTGACAGGCCCTTAAGGGACTAAAAGCACCCTGATTTTTTAAACTTCAGTTGCCAGAAGACATGATATTTCCCTACGTTTCCTGTCCTATATTTCCTTGTTTTTTAGCTCAGCTAATTCACAAGGCAGAGCAGATTGCCATGCCTTATCTGTTTTACTCACCAGCACTGACGTAGAAGGTAATTTTTTAAACTTAAAATGTTTGGTTTTTGAATCAGCATGCACATGGAAAGCTCAGTCTCATAGAACTGGTCGTAAAAAAATTTGAATCCCACCACTGGACTGTGGAGCATTCTTGGGACTGTGTTGTAGGCTGGAGATAGATGATGTCATATCCCTCCTCTGTTGAGAGCGGGCTATTCATTTTTGATATAAATAGCTTCTTTAACCCCTCTTTCAAACCAGCAGTCCTCTCTGTCCAAAATGTGGACTTTGCTATCTTTAAAAGAGTGGCCTTTGCCTTTTAAAAGTTAAATATAGTCCTGAATATACTCCTGTACTAGGATTTGAACTGCTGAAGCACAGACTTTTCCCAGCATTATTTAAGCCACCGAGCCATTGCGCCTTTAATGAGATGTTAGTAAAATAATAATATGTTCCAGGCTATTCCTGTTATCAGTTCCTATTCTCAAGTCATCATAATCTTACAATACACAGTTCATTTACAACATTATAAAGTTTTAGTTTCATAGCATAGGACATTAAACAGATCATTGTTCTTGAAAGAATGAAATCTACACATTGTTTCAGTTTTAAACTAATAATAATATATTGTACCACTACTGCTCGGTTTGAGACATTCACAGTTCAATTAGAAGAGATAAAGAGATGAAGATCATTAGATCAACCACCTGTGAACTGTGAAGCTGAGTGAAAATTGTCCAAATTGGACATCTCATTTTATGCAAAGGCTTATATTGAAAGATCTGGCTAACATGTTCAAAATCAGCTCAAAATTGCGTCATATTTTTTAAGAAAAGAAAAAAAAATACATTATTTTTCTATGATCAGTTTCAAAAATCTTTATCTGGATGCCAGTTAAAACTATATTTAGAATATTATTTTTTTTAAGATGGGGGACATGTAGAAACTAATTGTAGCTTGGAATGCAGGGAGGCATTTAGGTTTTAGATAAACTAGATCCTTTTCACTTGCATCAATTATTATCTTCAAGAATTGAAGATAAATTGTTGTAGGAAGAAATATGTTCATTCATACTGACCAAATGCTCATAAATTTATGTTGGAATGCAAGTGCAAGTTCTTATAACTTTATACTCTATAGATCTACTTTCTTAACTGTGTGTTTTTTGAAATGTATAGCAATATTGATACTTCCATAAGAAACTGAGGAGCTATTGAAACTCAGGAAAGTTTGCTCTCATACTATTAACTATTTGTGTTTTCTGTGTCCAATGCTCAATTCTGAGTAGTCATGCTTATTTTGTCAATTTGAAATTAGGAGTCATTCGCACCTATTTCTATAGGCGCATTTCTTGCCAGCATGTATAATATTGAAAATACTGGCACTTATAGTTCAGTTCTAAGAAAACTATACTTTCCCCATTCGAAATTTCAAACTTAAAAATCAGTACTTTAAATTGTATTCAAAATGCCTAACTAGCACAGCTATGATACTCTCCAATGGCCTTTGGGAAAATTATGAAAGAAGATTACCCCTTTTAAATTGTATAGATTTGTATGTATACGTGTACATGTGTGTCTGTCTGTCTGTCTGTTTTCATGTTTGTAGACATGGCTATATGTTTCTAGAATTCTCATGTTCTTTCTAAAATGCTTTGGTATTTTCTACTGTATATGTTTTTGTACTTCCTTTCTTTGTTTCTTTGTTTCTTTTTTTTTTTTTTTTTTTNCTTTCTAAAATGCTTTGGTATTTTCTACTGTATATGTTTTTGTACTTCCTTTCTTTGTTTCTTTGTTTCTTTTTTTTTTTTTGTATTCTTTAGCCTTTATGCTGCACTGATTATTTTTATCACACAATTATTCTTTGGCTTGGGATCAGTCAGAAAAAATGAGGCCAGTTTGCAAATATTTTCAACAATTCATAACTAAATTTATTCTGAACATGCCCAGATTTGTTTTCTATAATATAGTATTGACAAGAGTTTGTACAAATTAAGGGTATTTTCCCACGTCATAATAGTTGTGCTTTTAAAGTTGTAGCAACGTTTC